>JAQZBX010060259.1:0-17343 GCA_029593785.1 Cabassous unicinctus | reverse complement strand
TTAGGGTAGGCAAGGGAGTAAAGAGTTTATTAAGAAACAAGAAAGAAGTACACAGTCCTAGGCATGGACTGTGGGTGTGCTACAAGATGAGTTGTGCATGTGGGGCCTTGGCTTAGGCCTTTTTTTTTTTTAAACAACTTATTGAAGTACATCATTCATACACGAACATACATAAACTATAAGTGTTCGGTAAACATTGTGAACTTATAAAACATGCATAACATCATACAGGGCTCCCACACATCACCCCACCACAAATACTTTGCATTGTTGTGAAACATTTGTTAACGAATTATGAAAGAGCATCATCAAAGTATTACTACTAACTATAGTCCATATCTTACTTCCCTATACTTTTTAAGGATTTATTTATTTATTTACTTTTATCCATTTTTACCCCTCCACTCCGTTTTTGCTGTTTCTGTGTCCATTCGCTGGGCAACTCTCCGTGTCCATTTCCTACCCTCTCTTCTCATACTTCTCCTCCTGTCCTAACTGAGATTTGATCCTCAGAACCTCCGATGTGGGAGAGAGGCATCCTACCACCTGCGCCACCTTAGTTCCTGGTTTTCTGGCACGTCTCGTCTTGGCACTCCCATGTGTCACTCTCCTGTTATGTCATCAACTTGCTGCATGGTTCGCGGGGCCTGATGGCACACCCATATCCAGGACCTGGTGGCTCACCTGCTCGTGGGGTCTGGCAGCGCACCTGCGCACAGGCCTGATGGCCCACGTGCTTGCGGGGTCTGACGGCTCATCTGTGCACGGGGCCTGGGGGGCTCACACACGCATAGGGCCTGAGGGGCTCACCCGCTCGTGGGATGGCTTAGGCCTTTTTAAAACCTTTACTCCTTCTTCATAATGTTGGGGAGGGGCCTCAGCTGTTTGCTGTTCTGATTGGTTACCTTCTCAGGGGACCAATGGGAGGTCTGTTGTTCAGAGGTATCCGGGGCCTCTCTTGACCCTGGAAAGAGGTCCAAATGGGATCTCATGGTCAGGGTCTTGTGGGGTCTTTCTGGCTTTGTTCTTTAGTAGCTGCCTTCCCCTCAGGAGGATTCAGGACAGGGTCTCACAGCCATGTTGTCTGCTGGCCATGTTGTCTGCCAGGTCCGAGCTGCCTTCCCTCTTTCACTATAAGTCTAGCCCTGTGGTTGGAGCTGGATGAAATCCCAGCATGACTAATACCTTGTTCTGGAAGGCATTAATTCTAGAAGAAATAAACTTAGTTAGAATTTTGAAGATACATGTTCCCACTAAAAGGATAAGGAATATGGCAGAAAGCAGGCCCAAAAAGGGAACCAGCCCTGACATACTGGACCATGGGAGTGAGAAAGCCCAGGTGCCTTCAAAGACTGCATTCTTCCAAAGTTGGTGGGAAATAGCATTCTTCCATGAGTTCTTTTATGCTGTTGCTTAACTCTAGGGAGAGGTTGTGGTAGACCTGCTGAGTTTGGTATAAATTGCTGTATTAGTCAGCCAAAGGGATGCTGATGCAAAGTACCAGAAATCTGTTGGCTTTCATAAAGGGTATTTATTTGGGGTAGAAGCTTACAGTCACAAGGCCCTAAAGAGTCTAACTCAAGGTACCATAAGAGGTACTTTCTCATCCAAAGTCATTGGCCACATGTTGAAGCAAGATGGCAGGTGATGTCTGTGAGGGTTCAGCCTTTCTTCTTCCTCTTAAGGCTCCATTACCCAGCTTCTTTCAATCTCAGCTGTAGGCTGGCATAAGGCTCATCTCTCTCCCTGGGGCTCATTTCTTTCTGGGCTCAGCTGCTCTGTTCTCTTCACAAGGTCAGCTGTAGACTATCAGGCTCATCTCTCTTCCTGGGGCCTCAGGATCCTCTGAGTACCTTCTCTGTATATCTACTTCAGTGTGAATCTGTTTTATCAGCCCACCAAGGTGGCTGGGACTCAACGCTGAGTCGCACTCTAATGACATGGTTGAATCAAAGCCCTAATCTTAACATAATTTAATCAGATGTCTCAGCTGAATCTAATACAATCAAAGAGTTAACACACCAAGAGGAACAGACCAGTTTACAAACATAATCTCTCTTTTTGTAATTCATAAATAATCTCAAACTGCCACAATTGCCAACCCCAGTCCCCACAGTGGTGGTTATGCTTAGGACAGCTAGGAGAGGTATGAAAAGAGGCACTGCCCTGGACATAAACTCACAAAGACAATGCAGGCAACAAAAAGACAAGCATATGGCAAGCAAAATAAAGACAGTACTTAAGAGAGCCATTCCTTTATCTTATAGGCACATTCATTAACTACTTAGAAAATGAATTAAGTTTACCAAGACTTTTAATATGTTCAATATCCTTCTGCATATGATCTAGAATAGAAGAGATATTATATTCATCAGGTATATAGGTATAGTACTTAATACTAATCAAGGCATAAGTTCCTCTTTGAGCTGCAGTTAATAGATCTAAACTCCAGATTTGCAATACCATACATCTTGTGTCTCCATGGGAGCAGGCTATAATGCCAATTGTGTTTTTAAGTTCTACTCACATTACTCCGACAATTATTGTTCCACTTGGTATGTCCTTCACACAGCCAGCATGCTGCAGCACCTTGGAAGGAAACTCTAGTGTTTCACTGGCTTGGTGCATAGCGCCCTTTGGCACTATGAAACAGAGACAGTCTGGAGGCAATGTCCATTGTAAACCTGGCCATATAGAGCCATTGCTGGCTGCTGCAGGAGTTCTGAAACTGCAACATACTCTCAATCCACTTCAGGAGCATGTTCAGAGATATAGTAGATATTTTTTATTGTTTTAGTGGTCTTAATGACCAGCCTAGCCAATAACTCAAATGGAGAGGCACCATGCAGTGTACTGAAGGCCTGGTTTGAATGCACAAGTCTGACAACACTGAAGCCTATCTCTTAATTTTTATATACTTTCTAAATACTTCCAATATTAATATTAAATGAACTTAACTATTTTAGTACTTCATTTTTTACTTCTACACCTTTACCATGATTATGTTAATTAAGAGGTATTTTACTTTAGCAGTACAAGAAAAACTACTTTCTCCATTATTTTATGAAAACCAAAGATTCCCAATGGAGTCAAAATTATCTTTCCTTACTACCATTTTAATATGCAGATTGAGGTGGCCTCTGACAGGTTTCTCTGTTATGAATCTACTTTTTGTTATCAATATCAATTAAGGTTTCTAATTAATAATGGCTTCCTGGAATTAGCCATTTAAATGCTTCAGTTTAGAAGATGTTTTTACAAACTCCTTATAATTAACCATAACCACATAGACTGGTTACTTTATCTTTAAATAAGCTTATTAAATTATAGTTAGCAACCAATGAAATTTACTTTTATTCATTTAAGAGTGTTTTCTTATATTCCTCATTCTATTCTGTGAAAACTAGTCATTTTACTTTGGGACAGATCTATATTTCATTAAACATGAACTTGCAATTTTCATTTTAAAGATTTAATATATATAATGCTAATTTATTTAATTGGTATTCTATAAACCTAGAGAAATAACACCCAAGCTAAATAAAATGGAAACAATTGTAGTTTATTATATTATTTCTGTGATAATTTCTCTCCTCTGTTTTGTTCAGTCTTTCTAGAATGGTTGGATTCCTACATTGCACATCTAGTTTTTGTTGTTGTTGTTGTTGTTGTTTTTCCCTCTCTCTCTCTTTCTTTCCACTCTACCTCCAGGGAGATTTCTTCAAGTTGTTATAAAATACTTCTATTGAGATCTTCATTTCTGCTTTTATATTTTGAATTTCCAGTTTTCCATGTTCTCTGCCTGTACTCTGTGTGGTTTCTTATCGTGGTTACGTGCACTCAGTGTTCCATCTCATATCTCTGACATTGGTAAGGCCCCCTGGGAAGATTTTCTTCTATCTCTTGCATGATCTCTCTCTCTTACTTTCTCTCTCTCATGCAAGGCTATTTTTCTTTTCTTTTTTTTTAATTTAGTTTTAAGGCTATTTTCTTTTGTGTCTTCACAGCTCACCCACAGATGCAGGGATAATCCTTGGACTGGATGTTGTCCCAGTCACCTCTCCACCTTTGGCATTTGAGTCAGCTAGTTGTCAGCCCCCTAAAAAGGCTTCTCTACCCCCTGGTTCCTCCGGTTTTACAAGCACGTGTTCAGCTACTGCACAGTTCATGGAGGTTAGAAGGCTCCTGGGCACGCTTGGAGTCACATCCATGGTAGGTTCCTCCTTCGGACTGGAAGCAGTGGGTTCCAATATGGGTCAGGTTCTCCCTGCTCTGTCCTAGGCTCTCAGCCATTGGCTCCTACACCATTCTCCAGGCAGAACACATGGAGTCCTGTGCAATTTGTCCCTCGTGCCTTTTTTTGCCCCTCCCCTCCCTCGTTTGTGCTCGCTGTCTGCTCCCTGTGTCTGTTCATTGTGTCCTCATCTTCTTTTTTAAGAGGCACCAGGAACTGAACCCAGGAGCTCCCATGTGGGAGGGAAGCACCCAATGGCTTTAGCCACCTCCACTCCCACTTGTTGTGTCTCTCATTGTGTTTCCTGGTTGTATCTCTTCATTGTGTCATCTCGTGTCAGCTTGCCATGTCAGCCTCTCACTTCAGCTCGCTGTCTTGCTTGTCTTCTTTAGGAGGCACCAGGAACCGAACCTGGGACCTCCCATGTGGTAGGCAGGCACCCAACTTCTCGAGCCACATCCACTTCCCTGTCTCTCACATCTTGAGCCCAGTAGAGCCCAGGCATGGCCCCTGCCCTCCAGGTCCCAGCAGCCCACAGCATCACAGCAGTCAACTCTGCCAGGAAGTGGAGGGCAGTGGGGCCATTCAATAGTGTTCATGGGAGGAGGGGGTCAGACATTGTCTCAGGGATACGGTCAGCTACCAGCTTCCCCAACAGAGGGATTTAGACCATTTAGACCAGTGTGTGGTTGCAAGGAACTCTGGGATAGCTGAAGACATCTGGAGTTCAGATGACTTTACAGGATATGCTATGGGGTATCAGAGAGGGGGTTAAACCCTGCCCTAAAAACACCACATGCCATAAGCTGAGGGGGAGGCTGGAGGAGGGAGAAGGGCCCAAGTAGTGTCAGCAATGGGTCTGAGCTCTGCTGACAGTTCACATCAGTAACCGCAGTTGAATCTGGCACAGTTTTTTCAACACTTCCAGAACCAGCTTCTTCATTCACACTGAGAATTACCAGTACCATCCATCTAGGTCCCCTCCTCAGAGTTCTGACCTCAGCCTCAAAGGGCCCGCCTCAGTTCCAGATGCACCAGCACCCACTGGGCAGCACCCTCTTCAGAAGTCTGAATTCCAGCTCCACGGGGCCCCTCCTCCAACATCGAGATTTAATTCCAATGTCCTCCCTTGTTCCCCCAGCACTAGGGTCCTTCCTGCAGGTAGCATCTGGGATAATCTGGGTCCTCTCTGCCTTTTCAGTTCTCCAGTACCCGGTTAACAATTCTCTATATTAAATTCTTTCTGTTAGAAAACCTGGCATGGTTTCCATCTCATGGCTAGACCCCAACTGATACACATGCAGGTCTGTGAGACAACTTATAATCTTAATGTTTTCTTTTATTATCAAACTGTCCTCAGAAGGCAGCAGTCCTATTTAAAGGAAGTTTTTAAAGTTTCCCAGACTTCAAAGACTGTTACTATATCTTGCGAATGCAATCTATATCCTTTAATCATCTGCAGTTCTAATTGGTTTCTTACTTAATATCTTTGTTGCCCTGGTAATAATGTTTTATTGACTTCTAGTTATCTGTGAGTTTGGTTAACTATGATGAGGTCACCGGGACATACTTTTTCTTCATACATATAATATGACAATAACTCTGTTTCATATTCAAAGTGTTCAGAATCTTTATCATATTTAAAATATTGGTGGTGTTTACCAATTTTTGATTGGTTTGTTTTACTTCATATTATTGATTTTTAGGAGCTCTTTATATATCATGGATTTTAGTCTTCTATTGGTTATATATGCTATACCTAAGGAGAAGCCATGCTCAGGATCCCAGGTGTCTTGCCTGTGCCTAGGCCCTCCTGGGGGCAGAGAAAAGCATCTGAGGTGGGATGGGAAAAATTAAAAAGAACAGGTAACACAGAATGAATCTTTATTTCTAAATTTCCTGGCCCCACCAGTTAGACTTTAGCCAGACCTCTCAAGGGATCTTAGTAATATGAAACAGCAGTGATGGATAAGCCTCAGGTGAGGGCACTGGGATGGCTCTGTTGGCCATCTTTTCCAGGATGCTCAGGATGCTGCTGCGGGCCTCCTGGCACAGCTCTGGACCCAGGAAAGCCTCCACTTGCTCACGCCATGCTACCAGCCGCGGTCGCCCCTCAAACACGTTGTAGCCAACAGCCAAAGGCTGCGGGGACAAGGATAGGCAACTAGTGGGGGTCCCGAGACCCCCAATGCCCAGGCATAGGTGTTAAGGACTTCAGTCACTCCCCTAACCCCCACGTGAGGCCCAGGGAGTGTGATCAGCCCCGGAGCCCAGGAGCAGCCAGTATGGGACCCCACAGCCAGGCAGGAGGCAGGAGATCAGAGGTCCAGCCCCAGTTCAACCAGAGACTTGCTCTGTGATTGTAGGCAAACCCCTGGCTTTCTCTGGGCCTCAGTGTTTGCATCTGTCTAATGAGCGTGACAACAGGAAGGATGCCGCCCATAGCCCTCCACCCCCATCTGAGCTCACACCTGAGCCAGCTCCTCCAGCGCCATGAGGTCGGCCAGGGTCACCTGGTGGCCAGTGAGGAAGGCCTTGTCCTTCAGGAACTTATCTTCCAGCTGCTGCAGTGCCCGCTGTATGAAAGTCTTGTTGCGTTCCACCTTGTCATTGGGTATCTGACTCCCCAAGAGCGGTGCCAGCACCTGATGGGGACAGGGTGGGCTCAGTCACCAGTCCTGCCTCCTTCCCAGCCCCTGAAGGTCACTACAAGACCAAGGTGGTTGTCCTCACCTGGGTCCACATTGGCACACCAAAGACGCCCTGGATGCAGTCAGCATGCCAGCCCAGATACTCATGAATGAGCACACGGGCCTGCGGGTCAGGGGGGTACCAGTGGGCTGCTGTCTGGTACTTATCACTCAGGTAAATCAGGATGGCCACGCTGGTGGGTGGGGCAGGAGCAGAGGTTGTGAGACCCCTGGCTCTGGGCATTTAGCGCCCCCAGTTGCTCCTGCCCCTCCAGGGTAATCCTGGGACTTCTCTGCGTTCAATGGACTCCCCTCCACCCCCTCGCAGCCTGGGCACTGTCCTTTCTCTCTCCCCTGATGGTACCCTCCCATTTCTTTTTTGTCTCAGGCTCTGGCTCTTGGCCAGGCCCTCTGCTTTGTACTTTGAAGAACCTCATCTCTGGGATATGCCAACAGTCAGACTACGAGGGAGAGATTCTTGTTCTTTTTGCACAAGAGGAAACTAAAGCTCAGAGAAATTAAGAAACTTGCCGGAGGCGGCACAGCTCAGAAAAAGTTTTCTGGTCCCCTGGAATCCAGCATGGCCTCCACACATAGTGGTTGCTCAATCCTTGCATGTCTCAGTGCCTGGGTTGGGAGGGGAGGGGAGGGGAGGGAAGGGGAGGGGAAGGGAGGGGAAGCACGTCCTCTGTCATAAGTCCCCTCTGACAGGTTCCCTGGCCATTGCCCCCACTGTAGCCTGACTTCTGTCCTCTTTCTGCTGGGTGGCTGGGCCTCACCAGAAGTTGGACCTCTAGCCCCGGGCAGACTCGGTAGGGGGTGGCTAGGGGAGTGAGAAAGAGGCCCTTCCAAGCTTCCATTTGTTGAACCTACTCTCTGCCTAGGACTGGGCATGTGTCCCCTTGCCCTGCTTCTCATGCCCCCCAGTCTGGGGGTTAGAGAGGCCCCAGGGTCCAGGAGAAACAAGCGGGACACAAGTCATCCTGGACTTCCCCTGGCTGCCCCATGGGGTCTGTGGCACCCACGGCTAGGAGAGCCAATAGCTGGGACGGAGGAGGGCTCGGGGCTTTGGAGGTGGGAGAAAAGGAGGGCACCTTTCGGCCAAGGTGAAGTGGTTGTCCTTGAGGGCAGGCACCCTTTGCAGACTGTTGATCTGGGAGAACTCCTTGCTTACATGCTGTCCTGAGGAGCAAAAGGTTGGAGAAGGTCCCACAGCAAGAGTCCTCCCCTTCCCTTCCCCTTCCCCAAGCACTCCCGGGCCTGGGAGAAGGTGGGGCTCCCTGCCCTGCCCTGCACCTTGCAGGCCCAGGAGACCTTGGAGAAGGCCAGGTGCTCCCCAGGGTGGGGGTGGGTGAGGGTGGTGAAGACAAGTTGTTTCTCCAGGACTGGAACGGGTAAGGCCAGGCGAAGAAGGGTGCCCCCTCTCTCCCCATGCCTGCATGCCCACAACAGGTAAGTCTTTTCTCTCCACTCCACCGGGTGGAGGTACTTTTTCCTCCTTTTCAGAGGGGAAAGCTAAGGGGCAGGGAACACCTGTGACCTGTCCAACGCCAGGTCATTCTCCGGTGGGGTCTGGGAGGCGATGAGAGGGCTGTGTGGTGGCGGGCGGGGCCTAGGGGACGCTCAGGGAGGAGCCGGGGACACACCGGAGTCGTGGCCCACCTTTGAGCAGCTCCACCGTGCGCAGCTGGAAGGGGATGCCGTTCCTCTTGGCGAAGATATAGACGGCGCGGCAGGGCTGGGACAGCAGGTCCAGGAAGAGCTCCAGGCCCATGGCGGGGATGGCAGGGGCGGCGAAGACAGGGGCAGTGGTCCTGGACAGGGGCAGCGGCAGCGGGGGCTGGTGGCGGGGGAAATAGGGGTTCTGGCCCCGCCCCTGGGTCCACCGGCCAGCCGGGGATCGGCTCGCCCATCCCCACCACGCCCCTGCCACGCCCCCGGCATAACCCCGCTCCACGGCTGGCGCTGGCCCCGCCTGCAGGCGACCAACGGGGGCGAATGCAACCAGGCGCGGAGGGCTCCATGGGGCCCTAGCGTCCCTTCCCACCGATCGAGGACACCCAGATCAAGAGGCGATGGGACCATGCAGTCTCTGAAAGCCGAGTCACCCTAAAGAAAATTTACTTTAGCACCTGTTTTTCCAGCCCTTCCCAGCCACCCTAGCCCACAGTGGGGGGGCACGGGGACACAATTGCTGGGGGTTGGGGGTAATGTGGGAGGCCTTGGGGCAGGGAGGAGCTGGCCTGCTTTTCCTGCCAGGCTTCCGGGGATCCTGTCCCGTTGCCCTGACCAGGAAATCTGGGGCCATCCTGGAAAGCCCTCCCACCCCCACCCCGCGAGGAAATCTGAGTGTTCCTTTGGACCCTGCAATAGGGATATAAACAGAGTCCTCAGCTCCCAGCTCTCAGGTATTGCTGGAAGGAATCTTAGACCTGCCATTACATTTACAGGTGTGCTGACCTGGTGGGAACCTTTCCCAAAGGTATAGGGAAGAACTTCCTACAGCCCAAGCTGCTCTCTAACAGAGCAGCTGCATTGAAAAGGCATGAGCTTAGGGTCAGGGATGGTGCGCAGGAACCCATCCTGCCTGCGGTAGAGCTTGGGATCAGGGGGACCACAGCTGAGAGGGAACAGCTGGGCTGGAACCTTCCTTCTTCCCTCTTGGCAACCCTGGGCATTGAACCAGAGCTGTTGTCTTTTGGGGGCCACAGAGATGGTCCAGGCCTGGGCACCTGACCAATGGGCCCATCAGAATCCTCCCTTGGAAGTTATGAAACGAATTCAGGGCAGAGGAGCCCTCCTTCTGAGGAGGTAAGTGTGTGCCTGGCATGTTGGGGCTGTCAGGGGTCCCATTTCCAGTGAGGACTGAGCAAGCTGGTCTGAGAAAGTGAAGCTGACTCAGAGAGAAGAGAGCTGGAAGTGAGGGAGGGAAGCAGGTTTTGTTTTTTGTTTTAGCTATCTTCTCTCTCTCTGTCTTTCTCTCTCTCACTCTTTCTGAAGCAGGTTCTTATTCCCATTTTCCCGGACCCCCCACCCCTCCAACATCTGGACAAATCTTTGGGGATGTCTTTCACCTAAATCAGTTGGCCTTGAGTTTCTGTCCCTTCTAAGGAAAAGGATTCGGACAAAGGCAAAAGGTCCCAGAAAGAGCCGCAGCAGCCCTGGTAGGAGGAGGGCTCCCTGTGGAAGGCAGCTGAAAGAGTAAATGGTCCAAGAAGAAATTTGCCTCCGTGAAAGACGAAGGGACTTTTTGGACCCAGTTGGGGCCCAGAAGAGCCTGAGAGTTTCCAGACCTCTAGGATTCGACCAAGTGTAGGAAACATGGAGCATCTCCTACCTGGCTGAGAACTGACCTCACCCCTGCCCTCCTCAGACATCCTTTCCGTAACACCCTGGAAGCACGTGCGAGCTTCGGCTGCTAAAAACTGGAGCGCAGCATGCCCTGAGCACATTTTGTTTTGAGAAAAGTGCACCTACCCCAATGTTTTCCCCATACTTGCAACCAAGAGGAGAGGAAGAGGCCCTTACTTGGGGCCCTCTGTGTTCTTTCCTCTCCCTGAACCCAGAACAAGCCTCCCTGGGTCCCCTGCTTGGACTGCTCACTGTTTGGGGGACAAGATTTATTTATTTTATTTATTTATCCCCCCCTTGGTGCTTGTGTTTGTGTTGCTGTGTCCATTCGCTGCGTGTCTTCTCTGTGTCTGCTTATCTCCCCCTTGCTGTGAGGTCTTGCCGCATCAGCCCACGGCGCCGCGCGAGCTGGCCTGCCCTCACAAGGAGGCCCTGGGAAGCGAACCCGGGGCCTCTCATATGGTAAATGGGTGCTCTATCCATTGCGCCACACCCGCTTCCTGCCGTGAGGTTGCTGCATCAGCCCACCACACCGCTCAGGCCGGCCTGCCCTCACAAGGAAGCCTCGGGACGCGAACCCGGGCCTCCCATATGGTAAACGGGGGCTCTATCCACTGAGCCACACCCACTTCCCCCTGCCCCGTCTCTTTTATGTGGATGGGATAAAGCCTCAGCTCCCCTGACCAGAAAACACTGGACGGCTCAAAAGAGCAAGAATGAGGGTACAGGGCCCTTGCACATGGAGACATGCAAGAATGTGGAATAAAGCTCAGGGGCGTGTGGTGGCTGGTCCAGGACATGGTCCGAGCTGCTAGGCAGAGCTGGGTGCAGACGCTGGCTGTGGTCTTTACCAGTCACGTGGTATGGGGCGTGGGGCAGGTGGCACCATTGCTCTCATGCTTTGCTTCCCTCAGGTGTGAAATGGAATAAAACCTATGCCCACTATGTGATGTGGTTGCCGGGGCTAAAAGTGGGTCCAGCAGGGGCCGTTCCCCAGGCAAGCAGTCAAGGAGCTTCATTCTTAGGGAGCTGGGCTGGGTGAGGTGGAGTGGGGTGAGCTCAGGAGGGGTGCAGAGGGCGGGATGGGAGATCTGAGGGAGCCTGTGGGGCAGGCAGGCAGAGAAAGGCCCCCAGGATCAAGAGCAGCTGACCCGCAGAGGGTGCATGGAGGCCCTGACTCTTAAGACCAAGGCATATGGGAGCAGATGTGGCTCAAGCGGTTGAGTGCCTGCTTCCCACATGCGAGGTCCTGGATTTGGTCCCTGGTACCTCGTAAAAAACAAAATAAACAAAACAAATGAAAAAAACAACTCAGGGGGAAGTGGATGTGACTCAAGCAGTTGGGCGTCCGCCTACCACACGGGAGGTCCTGGGTTCAGTTCCTGGTACCTGCTAAAGAAGACAAGCAAGACAGCAAGCTGATGCGATGGGCTGGCACAGCAAACTAACGCAACAAGATGACGCAGCAAGGTGATACAACGAAGAGAAACAATGAAAGACACAACAAACAGGGAGCAGAGGTGGCTCAAGTGATTGGGTACCTCTCTCCCACAAGGGAGGTCCCGGGTTCAGTTCCCAGTGCCTCCTAAAAAGAAGACAAACAGAAAGCAGACAGCAAGTGCAAACAACAAGGGGGAAGGGAGAAATAAAAAAACAAAACAAAACAAAACAAAATAACAACATAAAAACCAACTCACGGGAGCCCATGTGGCTTCCACATATGAGGTCCTGGGCTCATTCCCCAGCCCCGGTATCATTAAAAAAAAAAAAAAAAAACCAAGCCAGAGTAGACTCTTCTTGGCTTTGGCCCCACATGGCCTTTGAATGATTTCCACTTGCTACCCACTGTCCCCAAATGTGCTGCATTCGGTCAGGGGCACAAATGGCCATTGAGAGACTGATTTGTGCTGCATATGTTCTGAAAATGAGAAAATACAGGGCCAGAGCAGTTAAAGGAATCATACAGAGTCATATGGCCAGGACACAGGACACCAGGATTCGAGCCTGGGCTGCATCCTGTGGGACCTGGGTAATGTCCAAGTCGTTGGCATCATGGTGGGTTCCCCTGGGCCAGGTGCCCCCTCACACCCTTGAGGTCAGCCCTCATGAATGGAAGGGCCTCCCCACCCCCAGGCCCAGGTGCCCACTCATGTCCCATCCCTGGCTTGGGGTCCCCTTCACCCTCCACATTGACCACTGTGGAGGTCACTTGTTTGGCCACTGAGCACCTCACTTCTCCACCGTCAATCTCTCCACCTCTTCCAGCTCCTTTCCCAACACAAAAGTCAGCCTGAATCTTTTTGTTTTGAAATAATTTCAAATTTAAATAACAGCTGAAAAAATAATACAAAACCCATACAGAGAACTCCAATACTTGTCCCCAGTTACCCAGATCCACCAATTTTAACATTTTGCCATTTGCTGTATCATTCTATCCATCCATCCATCCATCCATCCATCCATCTATCATCTATCATCTATTTTCTAAACATTTGCAAGTAGTTGTATACTACTTGAACACATAACACTTCCATGCACATTTCCTAAGAACGAGGATATTCACTTATGTAATCACTCAAGTTCAAGAACTTTAACATTGATATAAAGCTTACAGTTTAGATTCCAATTTTTTCATCTGTCCCAACACCTGCTTGAATCTTGGCAATAATCTCTCCCCTGTCCCTGCCTCACCTCCTAATTACTAACATCCTTCCTCCTGCTCACCACAGCAAAGATGTTTAAAGGCATAATTGTCAGGCTGTTGCTATCTCTTCATCATCTACCTGCTCCTTAACCCCTTGCAACATGGCTCTGGGTCCTGGAGCTCCAGAAACCCCTCCTAAGACCAACTGCTGGCTGCTTCCATACCCCCAGGTGAGTTGGGGAGAAGGGACAGCCTCAGTTAAGCCAGAAAGAAGAGGAGGCACTTATCAGCCAGAGAGGAAGGAAGGAGAGGAAATGCTAAAATTTGGATGCTTAAATCCAAAGGTGGTGTAGAGTCAGGATTCTCCAGAGAACTAGAACTGAATGGGATATATATAAAGAGATTTAGTATAGGAATTGGCTACATGTGACCATGTGATTGGCAAGTCTGAATTCTGTAGGGTAGGCTGCAAGCTGGAAACTTCGAAAAAGGTGATTGTGAAATCAGGCACATCCAATCTCTGTAGGGCTCTGCAAGCTGGAAACTCTGATGAAGGTGAAGTTGAATTCCCCAGAAGAAGTCAGTTGGCCGAAGAGATTTTTCTTTCTGACTCCTGAAATTTTCAGAAGTCCATCTGATTGGATGAGGAGACTTCCCCTCATTGCTGAGGGCGCTCTCCTTTGTTGATTTTAGATGCAATCAGCCGTAGATGCAATCAACTGACTAATGGCATAAATCCATCTGCTAAATATCTTCATGGTATCAATCAGCCCAGTGTTTGTTTGGCCAAACTGGAGGTCATCACAGTGGTATCTGCTGGGGGGGATGTGCTGTGGCAACCAAAGCCTTTGCTACAAAGCAGAGGGTGCCAGGGACTCCAGAAGAAACTCATGATGGGCACAGTAACCCTGCTAATGTACACAGGGACATATTCTCTTTCGTCCCTGTGGTTGGCTAAGGATGAGGGAGACCCAGTCCCTGCTGCGAGGAGCCCTGCTTTAGGGGGAGAGACACGAGAACGTCAGAGGCTACAGGACAGGGTGGTGGAACTGCCCTAAGAGGAAGAATGCACACTTCTTCCGCCTCTCTGCTCAAATGTCACTGTATCAGAGGCCTTCCCAGACCCTCTCAGTCACTCACTGTCCCCTTCTCCTGGGTTTATTTTTCATCTTAAGACAAACATCACCTGAGAGTTTATTGTTTGTCCCTACCCATTTGAATTTGTCCCCTGCAGCTGGGCCCGGCACACAGAAGATGCTCGGTAAATATTTGCTGAATGAACAAACAGAAGAATGGAGGAAGCTGCCAGGTTCTTGTTGCTCCTCAGTGGACAAGGAGGACCCACCCTCGAGGCTGGCTGGCCCAAAGCTCACCTCCAGTCCCCCCCACACACCTCCATGTTTATGGGACAAACCACCAGGGCTTCTAGCACCATCTTCATGGAGGAAGATGGAAAGATCTCCAGTTCCAAGGCCAGTGGGCAGGACTTGGGGAGTGCAGAAGGCAAATGGACAGAGAAGTGAGTGACATTATGACAGTTTCTCAGAACCAAGGCCCTGGATTCTGCAATGCAGGGTCACCCAGTCAGTGCAGTCCTTCAGAAGCTGGCTTTATGTGGGACGGGATCTCCATTTGAACTCCCTTCCCTGGGCAGCCCTGAAGTCCAGCCTCTGTTCCTTGCTAACACCCAAAGCTCTACCATGATGACTGGCTTCAGGCCACCTACCATGAGCTTCTTGCTTCATTTGGGGCCTCTGAAAATTTGCCTTCCTTTTCTGAGAGCTCAGCTGGGCGTTTAGAAGGATGTATATTTGAGGCGAGGGGTATTTAATAGCTGGCAAGTTTCTGAATATACAGCATTTTGTTAGAAGCATACATAAGCCTTATGAATTATTGTCAAATCAACTTTTCACAAAACTTTAAATTTTGAAGTACTTAGTAGATTCACAGGAAGTTACAAAATAGCCAGTGTCCTATTGACTCGTTTCTGCCAACAGTGACATCTTACATAATTATAGCACAGTATCAAATCAAGTCTAATTGATTTTGTGTCATTGCAGGCCATTTTTTCCCATGTGTAGGTTTGTGCAGCCAACGCCACTATCAAGATTCAGAATTATCCCACCACCAAGACTCCCTGTGCCAACCTCTTTACAGATATCCTTGCCCCTCTGTCCGTAGCCCCTGGCATCTATTGATCTGGTCTCTACAGCTATCGTTTTTGCCATTTTGAGAATGATATGTAAATGGAATCATACAATATATAACCTATTGAGATTGGAATTTTTTTTCCCACTCAGCTTAATGCCCTTGAGAGCCATCCAAATGGTTGCAAGTATTAGAATGTTCCTTTCATTGCTCAAGGTATTTTACAAATCAATTTTTTATCATCAAGAAAGTTGTGCTACAACAATGTTTTTTTAAAGATTTTTTTTTTTTCCCTCCCTGCCTTGTTGTATGCTCTCATGCTCTCTGTGTCCATTCACTGTGTCTTCTTCTGTGTCTGCTTGTCTTCTCTTTAGGCAGCACCAGGAACTGATCCTGGGACCTTCTGGAGTGGGAGAGAGGCGCTCAATCTCTTGCACCACCTCAGCTCCCTGGTCTGCTGCGTCTCTTATTGTCTGTCTCTGAGTCTCTTTTTGTGGCGTCATCTTGCTGTGCCAGCTTTCTGCACAGGCCAGCACTGCTGCGTGGGCCAGCTCGCCACGCAGGCCAGCTTGCCTTCACGAGGAAGCCCCAGGAATCAAACCGTGGACCTCCTATATGGTAGATGGGAGCCCAATCACTTGAGCCACATCTGCTTCCCACAACATTGTGATTATACTAAAAGCCATTGGTTACACACTTTGGATAGATCATATGATATGTGAATATATCTCAATAAAACTGCTTAATAAATAATTGTGCAAGAATAGCCAGAAATAGCAGCTATGTACACAGCAGGGGAAGCACAGAGAGATTGAGAGGTGAAAAATTTTCTTGTTTGTTTTTTCATTATCATTGAAATACTGAAAATGCTCTAATAATGATTGAAGTGGTGAATGCACAACTATGTGAGTATACCAAGTACCACTGATTGTACACTTTGGATGAATTGTATGCTTTATTAATATGTATCAATAAAATTGAATTGTTTTGTTTTGTTTTGTTTTTTAAAGAAAGTTATGCCATTCATGCTGGCACAACTCCCTCTTCTGGGGGTCACGGAAGACTTTTATCCATGCCCATCTAGGTTTCTATGGGCTTGACGTTCGTGTGCAGGTGCGTGTGCATATGTATAGGTGAGTATGGAGCAGGAGGAGCACAGTAGAAAGAATCTGGCCTTTGGGCCCGAGTTTAAATCTGACTCTGTCACTAATTAGTTGCATGACCGTGAGTAGGTCATTAACTTAAGTACTAGTGTCCTTTGCTGTCAAATGAAGGTGATAATTCCTACACTCACAGAACAGTCATGAAGCTTGCTTTTCAGAGTATCTGTAAAAATCACCAAGCATCGTGATTGGAAAGGATATCAGCCTCTTTCTTTCTACTTTTGCTATCATTATTTTGTGTGCACTTTTCATATTGCCACCAAGTCCATCTAGCTGCAATATAAATGGTGGCAGCAGGTTCCACCAAGTACATAGATTTTTGACATGTCGTTAGATCTGCTTCGCAAAATGGGCACAGGTGTAGACCTCCCTGCCTCTGCATGTGATACACCCTCTGCCAGACATGTCCCCCCACCCCTGCACAAGACCCTGGGACACCTCTCCTCACTCTCCTGCCCTCCACGCCATGACCAAACGGCAAACAACCCCCCACGTAACAGCACTTGGTCCCTACCTTGAGGTTAGGCCCTGGTGGGATTCACACCATGTTCCCAGTCTCACGAGGCAGTGAGGGGACAAGGAAAAGGACACTGCCAGACAACCAGGCTTTGGATGGGGTGTGCCTGAAAAACAAGGGCCATTTTCAGTTTCTGTCCTCAAGACCACCCTCAAGTTCAATGATTCACTAGGAGGATTCACAAAATTCAGCATGATTTATTTCAGAGAAAGAATACAAAGCTAAATAGGGGGAAGCGGGTGTGGCTCAGTGGATAGAGCCCCCGTTTACCATATGGGAGGCCCGGGTTCGTGTCCCGAGGCCTCCTTGTGAGGGCACTCCGGCCTGAGCGGTGCGGTGGGCTGATGCAGCAACCTCACGGCAGGAAGCGGGTGTGGCGCAATGGGTAGAGCACCCGTTTACCATATAAGAGGCCCCGGGTTCGCTTCCCGGCGCCTCCTTGTGAGGGCAGGCCGGCTCGCGCGGCGCCGTGGGCTGACGCGGCAAGACCTCACAGCGAGGGGGAGATAAGCAGACACAGAGAAGACACGCAGCGAATGGACACAGCAGCACAAGCAGCAAGGGGGGGATAAATAAATAAAATAAATAAATCTTTA
>JAQZBX010060258.1:0-17347 GCA_029593785.1 Cabassous unicinctus | reverse complement strand
ATTAACAGATCAGTTCATAAGCATGATCCAATTATATGTTTGGAAATCATAATTACACCAAACTGCCCAACTGTAACAGGATATCAGACTTAAATAGATAAAGAAATAAAAGGCCTATAGAAGTGAATTCATAGTCAATGCTGAATAAATTTTGATAAGTATGTTTGAGGAATGTGTTTTGTCCTAGGATGGCTGGTTTTCAGAAAATCAGGGTGGAAATATGCAAAACAAGGTTTACTGAATATAGAAAGTTGTAGGAGTTAGTGTAGAAAATAGCATTAATTAAGGGAATGTGTTTTGTAAAGTTGAAATTTGTCTTGAGATATAGTAACTCTAGTCTATGTGGTTGTGTATAGTTATGGGAGGTTTGTAAAAGCATTTTCAAAATTGAAAGATTATAATGTAAGTTATTGATTATGAGAAATTATTATTAAGTTGAAATCTAGGAGTTAATACTAATAACAAAAATAAATTTATGGTTACTTATAAGAAGTTTGTAAAAACATTGTCTAAACTGAAGTAGTTAATTGCCTAGTTCCAGGATTCCATTATTAAATAGAAACTTGAACTGATATTAAAAGTAACTTTTTAACAGGGAAAACTGTCAAAGTCCACCTCAATCTGCATAATAAAGTGGAGGTAGGGGGAAGATAATCTTGATTCTATTGGGAATCATAGGTTTTCATTAAATAATGGAGAAAATAGTTTTTCCTATATTGCTACAGTAAAATATCTGTTAATTAACATAATCATGGTAAATGTGTAGAAGTAAAATGTAAAGTACTAAAAATAGTGAAGTCCATTTAGTATGTTATAAACTGCATTGGAAATGATTAAAAAGTGTATAACAATTAAAAGATAGACTTCAGTATTGTCAAACTCTCTCATGTATTCAAACCAGGTCTCCAGTACCCTGTACAGTACCTCTCCATTTGAGTTATTGTCTAGGTTAGTCACTATGACCCCTAAAATAATAAAAGTGTATACCACATCTGGACATGAATCCTGAAGTGGGTGGAATGTATGTTGCAGTTTCAGACTCCTGTAGCAGCTTGAAATGGGTCAATATGGCCAGATTTACAGGAACATTGCCTCCAAACTGGCTCTGTTTCATAATGTTGAAGGGCACTGTATTAGTCAGCTAAAAGGGGTGCTAATGAAAAATACCTGAAATAGATTGGTCTTTATAAAGGGTATTTATTTAGGGTAGAAGCCCACAGTTACCAGGCCATAAAGCTTAAGTTTCTTTCCTTACCAAAGTTCATTGCCGCATGTTGGAGCAAGACAGCTTCTGACGTTTGCCAGGGTTCAAGCTTCTTGGGTTCTTCTCTTCCCAGGCTGCATTTCTTTATGGGCTCAGTTTCTCTGTTTCCTCAACAAGGTCAGCTGTAGACTGTGAGGCTCTCTAGGCTTTGCTTCTCTCCACAATGCCAGCGGTAAACTCTCAGGTGAATGGCTCATCTCTATCCCGGGTCATTCTCTCCTTCCTCACCACCAAGCTCCTCCATTTGCTCACCTCACCGGCTCCAGCATCAACACTCCAACATCAGAACTACTCCCTCTGTCCTTTGCCTTGCCTTTTATATTTGATTCCCCTACCCACCAAGGGGTGGAGCTGAATGCCCTACTGACCTGGCCCAGTCAACGCCCTAATCATAACTTAATCATGCCCAGATTAACAGACCAGTTTACAAGCAAAATCCAATATCTATTTTTGGAATTCATAATTACATCAAACTGCCCAACATTTATGGGCACTATGCACCAGGCAGGTGAAACATTGGAGCTTTCCTTCAGGGGCCAATGGTGCTGCAGCATGCTGGCTGTGTGAAGGCTACATCAAATAGAGCAATAATTACCAGAGTAATGTGAGTAGAACTTAAACAGACACAATTAGCATATGGCCTGCTCCCATGGAGAGACAACATGTATGATGTTTCAAACTTGGAGCTTAGCTCTATTAACTGCAGCTCAAAGAGGAACTTGGAAGGGGAAAATGTACAGTTTTGGAAGCTTCCTCATAGGACTCCCTATCTGGGACATGGAAATATTGCTTGTATACTGTTAAAAAATATAAGGGAATAAGTGAATAATCTCAAGCATTTTTAAGGTTATGCTATATATGATTGTTTGTTTAGGATGTTTAATCATTGAGTCTGTCACCCTAGATCACATTGGCCCTATTTGTATGGAATGACGAGGGAATCCATGATGTGGTTTGATTACTCCCTGAGTTGTTTAATTTTACTATCAATGATAGATATAGAGTAAAAGATATCCCCCATTGGTTCTATCCATTGGCCATTTTTGTACCAGGTGGAATTGCAATTGTCATTGAAAGACACATAATGGCTTGAGCTTTTGTCTTTTATAGTGCTGTGGTAGAATGTGGATGCAATGCTTGTCCTTTGGTCAATGTAGGAACTACATGGGGGTAGATTGTGGGGTCCCAGGGCACCACCATGTCATTAGCACATAACCACCTGCATGACCTAGATATAAGTTAAAGGATATCAATCCTCCCTGAGGGGAGAGGAGGTATAGATGGTTATCATAAACGATAATCTACCCAAAATGGTAAATGTTTTTGGTAAATGTCCTTTCTGTAAGCATAGAGAAAATATCACCAGACCCTATGTGTAAGCCTCATGTGACCTTAGTAGAACCTTGGTTCTAATACCCTAAGGAATTTTCTTGTTCTGAAACCCCATATATATCACCCCTCATTTTCTCATCTCTTTGTGGAGCACTAACTTCATTCATTCTTTCACTGGCCACCATCAAAGGTTTTCTCCTGTTCATAAGTTCCAATAAAGCTCATGTCTAACCATCTATTTAGTGCATTCTTTAGTCTTACAACGGTCCCAACCTGTGTCCTTCAAAGTTGGCTTGAGGAAAAAATTGATACCTATATTGACAAAAAAACAACAACAAAACTTCTCCATATTTCTCAAATTCTTAAGTGTATACCTGAGATTGAAGACAGGACAATATTTTTGTCTTTTGAGAAAAGTAATATGAAAAACAAACAAGTAAATGAAAAGTGAACAAATAAAACTTCAACAGAGGGTTTTCTTGCCTTGGATAGGTAAGCACTTATGAATCATAGTTATAAAGGCATTTCCAGTAAATAAAAACAAAAGAAATTGTACTTAATAAAATTGTGAACTTCTGTTCATTGACTGATGCTATTATTAAGATAAAAGGGAAGCCATAGATTGGATTAAAAGTCATTAGAAATAATGTACATTACAACTGATGCTTACCCAGTATATGAACAACTCCTATGACCAAACCAATAATAAAATGAGCAAAATAATTGAATTGCTTCACAAAGAGAATGTTTAATTGCCTCTTGAGCTTATTGAAATGAAAATGAAGATTGATACCTCCGTGTGATACCATTACACACCTACTTGATTTGTTCATATTTTCAGGAATCTGTGTTCAAATTTTGAGCTGTATATGAAGGGGGTGGAATTCTTGTATATAGAGAGTGAAAGTGTGAAATGGTGTTCCCACTTTGGAAACAACTTAGTTCCTACTCTGTCAAAACATACATCTGTTTTATGATTCTGCATTTTCCTTTCTATAGACAAAAGAGAAAGTATGTTTATTTTGAACAAAATGACAGCCACTTTTATAGGAGATTTGCTTTCCTAATAGGTAAAATTTGGTAATGATCATTATTAAGAAAATAGATAAATAGCAAGTCAATATTCACGTATACAAATACTCCTAGCAATGAAATATAAACCCAGTGCAGTCAGAAACAAAAGAGTACAAACTCTTTAATTTTATTTTTATGTAGTTCATGAGTAGTCGTAGAAACTAACAAAGGTAAAAGAAATGATACATCATGGGGACTTTGAAACCTAAACAATTAAGACATGTTCAAGTGAAGAAAAGCAGAAAAAAATGCAATGCCACCACTAGTCCTATGGTATATAAAATGTAAACAGAAGTTCTTGATGATAAGGATAACCATTCCAATTTAAGGCACTTGATGTCAAGGAGTGGCATGGTCTGTGAAGTTTGAATATGTTCATTCTGGGAGTTGTGAAAGTACTAAATTAAGCCAGAAGGAAATGAGTGGAAGATAATTATTGAATGAGATTTGTGATTTATGACTAAATCACTACTTAAGGAAGAAGAATAATAAATTGAAATAATTTTTATTGATCTGTTAGAAAAAATAGGGCAAAAAACAGTTGGGGAAAATGTCAATCAAAATATATATTGAAGTTGCATGGAATTATGAATGTCAGATAATCGTGTTCTTATTCTTAATCTATTCCTGTGGGTGTAAACCCTTGTAAATAAGAACTTTATATGATGCTACATCCGGTAATGTGTGGTACATGTGAATAAGTATGGGTCTTCTTCCTCTTACTGGGGTTGTTACAGAGGCCACAAAATGTAAAAGACAATGGGAGAACACAGAAGTTAGAATTTAATGGTACCTGGAAGAAAAGGGAGAAAACATTGCACAGTGATAGAAAAGCCAAGGAACCCCAAAGACTGATGACTACCCAGAAGATACAGAGTTTGGGAGAAAGCCAATCTTGAAGCCTCTGAAGCCCTGAGCCAATGTATTCCTGTTGTTAAGCCAACCAATTGTTAAGCTAGGAAACTAAAAGATGATAGAAAACAAATTCATCATGAAAGTGAGATTATATCTAATATAGATAAGCTAAAATATCCAACTCAAATACAAAGAATGTCAGAGTGGTTAAAAAATATACACCCTAAACTTATGTTCTTGTTAAGAAATCATATTTAAAGAAAAGGAACATATTTGTTGAAAATAAAATGTAACCCCCAAGCTTCATAGTTACTTGCAACAACATTGAAGCCTGTCCTCTCCTATTAGGTACTGCCTATGTTCTCAGACTCCAACCCTTCTATTTGAGACATAGCAGGACTCCCCAGTATGCGAGTCCAACATCTCCCCATTAATTGTGTGGGTCTCCACCCACTAATAAAATGCACTGACAGGATGAACAAATACATACTCCCTAGAAGCTTTCCCCAGGTGCACCCTGTCCTGCATGTCCCCCACACCCAACACACTATACTAGTAACACTCCCCTGCTACTTTAACCAAGAAAATTCCAACATTCCCAACATTGTACTTTCAACTACCTACCAGCAAACCCTGAGTTCATCTGCTCCCTTTCCTAACCCTCCCCCCAGTCCCATGGACAGAGAAACACCTCCACCCTAGCCCCCTCACAGGACAGCACCACACAAACCAACAGCATTTTTGTTTGAAAATATAAAGTATTTGTATAGAAGAAAACATTGATATATTTATACTGTATTTGTCAGCAAAATGAGTGCTGATGCAAAAATATCAGAAATCTTTTGCCTTTTATAAAGGGTATTTATTTAGGGTAGAAGCTTACACTTACCAGGCCATAAACTGTTAGTTACTTCCCTCACCAAAATCTGTTGCCATGTATTGGAGCAAGATAGCTGCTGACATCTGCAAGTATATAGCCTTCCTCTTTCTCTTAAGGCTTTGTGGTCCCAGCTTCTTTCAATATAAGCTGTAGGCTGGGATAAGTCTTGTCTCTCTCCCAGGGCTCATTTCTCTTTGGGCTCAGCTACTCTGTTCTCTCTACAAGGCCAGCTGTAGACTATCAGGTGCACTTTATTCCCAGGGCCTCTGACATGTCTATGGAGCCATCTCTATTCCTCTTTGCTCTTCTTCTGTGTGTATTCTTCCCAGGGCTCCAGCATCAATAAACTCCAGCTCCTTCCTCTGCTGTATGGTTTTCTCTGTGAGTCCTTGCCCCCTTGGTGGGTGGGGACTCAATGTCCTACTGATGTGGCCCAATCAAAGCCCTAATCATAATTTAATCAAATAAAAGTGAAAACTCTGAAGTTAATACAATCTAATATGCCCAGAGAAACAGACCACTTTACAAATATAATCCAATATCTACTTTTGGAATTCATAAACAATGTCAAACTGCTACATATATACCAAAAATAAATAAATAAATAAATAAAATGTTAAAAAAAAAAACATGGAAAAAATATATAATGAAAACACAAGCCAAAATACATCTGCTATGGCTGAATGGCCATATCCTTTTCACTAACTGTAGGCCTTAAGCCAAGAAGTATAAGAAAATGCTAAGAGCAATTTTGCATTGTAATAACTGGTTCAATGCAATATAAACACCTAACAGTTCCAAATTTGTATGTGCCTACTAACATTTCTTAAAAATGTATACACCAAAAAGAAAGAAAAACATGAAAAAATACATATACTGCACACAATTACACAATAAAAAAAATTTAAATGGCTGAAATTACTGTTGAAGCACTAAATACAATTCAGTCAATATATAAAATATGAGCAAAACTCAGACACGTATAAGACTTGAACAGCACAAATGATTAATTTGTCTTAGTTAGCACATATACAGTATCATTTAAGGATCCAGAATATTCATTATTTTCAAGAGTGTTACAATGTATCAAATTAGATCATATGCTGTGTGAATATTCACCTGACGTCAGCAATTTTACATCACTGAGAATCAATTGTCTGATCATAGTTAATTAAATTGGAAATCAATGACAAAAAATTAGTAGTACTTCTAAGGACCAGGGAAAGCTTCCAGTCTCCTAACAGGATCTAACTGATCCAATCATATCATTGAAGTGATACTAAAGAGCAAATGTAGTGTCTTCTAATATGTACTTTCCTAATAGCCAAAATCTCGTAATGATCAAAATGATCATTATTAAGAAATTGGATAAATAGAAAGTGAATATTCACATATTGCCATGTCCTAGTCCAAATGCTTTCAGCATTCCATGGTGTCACATAAACAGACTTATGAAGGTGGACACCATTGATAACATGTTTAACACATAAAGAAACTAGTTCACAAGAGAAGTGATATGAAGAGCTGAAAAATGACTCACATAGCTCACCGTCCTATGTGCTTGTCTTTGGAATCAGACTAGTAAATAATATTCAATAACTTTTTACCGATATTTTGGACAATTTCAGAAGGAGTGTTTCATTATTTAACTCAATATAATTCTTGGGATAATAGCTTGACTAGTGAAAATCACCCCATTCCTCAAAAGAAAAACTGAGGAAACATTTTACAAATATTAAACCAGAAACACCTGGTTTCTGGAATTGAGGTGAAGCCAGATTCTGGGCCTCTGTTTCTCTGCTCTTTTGTCTTTAGGATCCACAAAACTTTCTCCATGGAAATCATCTTATATTAGGAGAATTTCAGTTTATTTCTGTTTTAATTATTGCCCTATTACTCTTCACCAATTCATTTCTCAGATTCAATATACTAAAGTTTCTTGATATTTAAATGTTGCATTCATGTACAGGTTTTATTTATCCCCCATTTTCTCTCATTATCTAGACTAAATTGTCATCCACAAATTACTTTTGGATAATGTGTATTACAGATGCCAAAAACTGTGTTCCCATGGAATTTCCCTAATGCCATCTGGAAATGAATATGGAGGCACTTGTTATAAAACAGAAAGATTCCTCTCAGGATTCCAGTAATTCCAATAAATCTGTCCATTTGTGATTGTTGGCATTAAACAGGATTGGATGATTCTAAGAAATTCTGACTTGCCTAGCTGGCATAAGAAGACTATTATCATAAGCATATTTTGTTATTATTTCCTTTTTTTCCTTCAATTTTCCTCATGCAGTGAATCATCCTCACTTCCTAACTGCACTCTTCACTTACTTGTTGAAAGTCACTGTTAACAGGACTATAATAGAAAATATAGACAAGGAAGGTATTCACATAAAGTGACCAGTGTCTTCATTTTTAATTTTTGTGCTAAAATATTTACTTCCAGAATTTTTAGGAGAATTGCAAGAACTACATGGAAGTGAATAGTGAGCATATATCATCAATGGACAGAACCTATGTCATCAGTGCAGGCAAGGACAGGCAGTCTCTACATGCTACCCAGAGCTTAGGTATGCAGGATGATAATTTCCATTTATGATTAAATGAAATTGCTTATGGGGATTGTGCTTATCTACCAAATGGAAATAATGACTTATGCATAGTACTAGTATTCAAATAATAATTTTACAAATATTTTAATCCTTTATATATCACGTGCAATTCTAGGATTTTGTAAGAGTATACCATGAAAATGCATGTAAACCTTTGATCATTATTTTTCCCACAGTTTCCAATCCTGTGTGTGAATGCAACTCACTCAAAATATATTGAATGACTGAGTTAATTATAAGTAAATTAAAATTAGATGGATATGTAAATACATTAATGAAGAAATATTCTAATGAGGAAAATACATCTAATTCTTCAGGTTGATAAATGCCTGTTTCCTGCTGTTGCAGAAAAGGCAGCACATAGTTTGCACTTAAGTATGGAGGAATGAGAGCACCCAGGCATTATTCCAGCCATCCCAGGAAACAGCATTAAATAGCACAACCCTCGGCTCCTACCAGTCTGCAGGTAAGGAAAGGGTCTCAATTTTTGAATAATCTTTCCATATTTTTAATAATGATTTTATTTTGTCATATTACTTAGAAAAAAACAAAACAAAGAGTAATAATTAGTGCCAAGCATTGGATTTTCCTATTCTTTTTCATTTGTTTGGTAAAAAAAACAGTAGCATTCTGTATATTTAAGATGGAATAAATGTATATGCTAAAGGTACATTTGCTTCATCATATGGGCAATGATTTATAATTTATATTTATAATATTTTTTCAATATAGATAACATTCTCAGTACCTACCATTCAGATGTTTTATAAGTTTAATTTCATAAAGTGCGTATTACTCTATATTTTATTGATAAGGAAATTTAGATTAAAAGATGTATGAGAGTTTCCCCAGTGCTAAAAATCAAGCAAATGGCAAAATTGTTATACAAAATACATCTTTCTCTGGAGTTCAGGGCATTTCAACTCAGCAAAGTTGTCATTGAAATTCAAGATAGGAATCTAAAATTTCTTGGTGAATGACATATAAAAAAAGTATTCACTCAGTGTTCAAACTGTATGTGGGTGATTGAATTATGTAGCACCATTTGCATAGGTTCTTGGTCTTGGTCTGCATGCTGTAAATGTGTGGACTCATTTTAAATAAGATCTCTTCAAGATGCTAGTTCATTTAAAGTGTGACCCCACTAAATAAGGTTGGGGTTAATTCTGGATTACTAGGGTCCTTTATAAGGAGGGTGAAAGTAAGATGGAAAGAGAGGCCAGGATAGGCTGCATGTGTATAGCCATGTAACCAAAAAGACAAGGACCTAGGCATGACTGCAGTCAGATTCAGAAAGGCAATCCTTCTGTGGAAAGCACCGTTTTGCTGGTGCCACAATTTTGGAATTCTCCTAGCCTGAAACTGTGTGCCAATAAATTCCCATTGCTTATGACAGCCAATTTTATGGTATTTATTTTAGCAGCCAGGAAAGTAAAACACTGTGAAAGTTCTTTGCATTTCTACAATATGGTAATAATAGTCTTATTATAAGACTTTTTTTAAATTAATTATTTTTATGTTCTTAACATACAGAACGAATAGGCATAGCTTAGGATAGTACTATAAATACTTATAAATATTGAACAAGAAATTTTAACCAATCAATCACATATGCTATCAATAAATTGCCAATAAACTGTTTGGTATAAAACAAGAAGAAAAAAACTACATATTGAACAATTTTTGAGGGTCCTGAAATAAAGACCATCAGAGAAGAGCAAAATAATCTTTCTACAGGAGGTTAGTTTTAAAGTGACTCTTTCCCTGTCTTCTCGCAGTTTGAAAAATTTCTCTATGTTATAGAGCATACATTGGTCATGATAAAAAAAAGGGTGGGGGGAGACATGAAACAAGAATCTAACACGTGAGGTCCCAGCAAGTGCTCCATTACCAGTGAGAACTTGAAGGTGTAATATAAGCTCTTCATTTGACAAGTATATTCCAGGTTTTCAAGTCATCAAAGAAAATAGTTTAAGCAAACCCAGGACAATATTTGATGTACTTTGGGTTTAGTGTTTAGGATAAGATTCTGTTTTTTTTTTCCCGTGGGGGATGCAAAATTCATGCTAATTATTTACCACTAACAATAAAATCATTAAAGGTTAGGCTATCAAGGAATTAGGTGTGAGTACAACATCCATTAACTCACCTTTCATCAACAATCCACATATTTTGCAAATTAAATAAAACAATCTCTTTATGTAACAATTTATTGAAATTCTGAAATATGTTCAGGTTTATTGGTAGACATAGTATTTACACCATACAGAAGACTCAGAATACTTCATTTTAGTTAATGATGTTATTAAATAATAAATAATGACTTCTGCAAATATAATCTACTTATACCAATTTCAAGAAAATATTTTAAAGCCATTATTACTATTTTTTAGAACCATGGTGATTAAAGATATTTTAAAAATACATAAATCATTCAATCAATGCATCATGTTTTCAGTAGGGTCATTATTCTTTGGCAATTTTTTGTCCCTAAAATATTGTAATATATAATAATGATAAGAAAAGAGTTGAAATTAGCAATTCAAGGATTACAGTTGTAAATTCAAGGAAACAAAAACTTAAGCAGAATTACACCTCCCCCAGTAACTGCCCTCAATGAATGTGTTTAAGGATTGTTTTATTTCTAGATATCGTCTATTTGAAATATTTTACAAGTATTAAATTAATGAGAAAGGAATTATTGGGAAGGATTTTTGTAGAATTTTGTCTGGAATTTTCAATTATGTCATTCATTTTGTTTAAGATGATCTTAGGTATTTTAAAACAAAATGGAGAATCTCTAAGATATGTACTCAAGTTCCACCAAATTTAAGTTATATCAGGTAATTTATAAAACATATTGCAAAAGAGGCACTAATGTATATTAGAAAATTATTCATTAGATTATGGTCACTAAATTCAATTTCATATTTTATAATATATATTATATAATATAGATCTTGTGACATGCCAAAGTTATGTCAAATACTGATGGCAGTCAGCAAAAGGGAAAAGAAGGAAACATGAGTGAAGTTTCAGAAGAGAAAGAGAATACAGTGAGACATAGATAGTAGATTAAATGAAAGCAGAATAAAGAAGATGAAGAAGAATGAAGATAGGGAGGAAGAGAAGGTAAAGGAGCAGAATCCCAAACTAAGGAAGATGGAATGGACTAAGAATGCAGTTTGGAACTGACCCATGAGAAATGATACCTAAGGTTCTGTGGCATTTTTGCATTGTTTATGATTTCCAAAAATAGATATTGGATTATGTTTGTAAAATGGTCTTTACCTAGGCATGATTAAGTTATGATTAGGGCTTTGATTGATCAATAGAGAAAACTACATGGCAGAGAAGAGAGTTGGAGTTTTGAGCTGAAGCCCTGGGAAGAAAGCACACAGAGGAGCTTGGTCATGAGGAAGGAGAGTAGGCCCCAGAAAGAGAGATGAGCCATTCACCTGATAGTTTTCAGCTGCAGAGACCAGAGCCTGAGCAGCTGAGCCCAGAGAGAAAGGAGCCCCAGGAGAGGGATGAGACTCATGCCAACCTAAATGTGATATTGGAAGACGCTGGGACCACAGAACCTTCAGAGTAAAGGGGAGGCTAAACCCTTGCAGATATTGGCAGCCATCTTCCTCCAACATATGGCAACAGACTTTGGTGATGGAAGGAACTTACCCTTTATGGCCTGGTAACTGAAAGCTTCTACCCCAAATAAGTACCCTCTATAAAAACCAACTGAATTCTGGTATTTTGCACCAGCACCCCTTTGGCTGACTAAATCAGGTCCTCAGGCACCTTTAATGAAATATTAAAGTGACTGTAATAATATAGAGGACAATCTTGATAGAGCAAAGATGTGGCACCAAGGGAGGAAATCCTTGTAGTATTCTTCAGTGTTAACAGATCTTCCAAATGCTGAAAATGGTGGGGGTGGGGGCTGAAAGCCACTTGAAATTCTGATAAAATTGTTATTGAAATGAGATGACTAGTTGCTGTCAAAGAGCCACATTGTTAAATTTCATAAAACTACTGAGATTGATGGGAAATACACCCTTTGGAAAGAGCTAGTAAATAGATATAGGAAGAAAGTAAGTAAGAAAATTAATGGATCAGCATTTTAGAAATGAAACTTTCCATGAAACTGAGTTCATGAAAATTGAAGGAGTGCATGGGGAAGGGTGAAAAACAAAACTTAGAATTTAATAGGAAATATTGGCATCAATGAAACAGGAGAGAGAAGGATGACTGGGGCATTCACATTAGCCTTAGATATGGATAGTTCCATGGACCTTAAGACTACAGATAATATCAGTGAAAATACTCAGGAATTATATTATATTGAGATTTATGTCTTATTATGAAAAAATCTCTTAAGATTTTTAAATGTACATACAGGTATGTTAATGTAGTGAAAATGCTAGTGAAAGAAATATTTACACTCCTGGATTGGTTAAATTATAGGTTAAAATGGGTTTTTCTGAGTTGAGGTCATTGCATATTGTTTGGCAGGCCTGGGAAATATCATAATATAGAGCAATGTAGAAAATGGTTTTGAATACTTCTATGGTCCACTTATTACTCAAGATATAGGAAATAAATGGAATGACATTTCAGCTCTGGATCACTGTGTTTGAAAAGAGACTCTTACAATACTTCGAAGCAGGGATGTCAAGACTGGGGAATGAAAAATGGACTAAAATAGAATTATTATTATTCTAGCAAAGGAAGAACTCTTAGTATTAATACAAAGACAGTGGCCACAAGAGGTCCTGACTCATGGGAGAGGGAAGAATAGTTATAATATGGGCCTTTTTTTGGACATTAAAATTGTCCTGCATGATATAGCAGTGTTGGATACAGGCCATTGGATATTTTGTCATAACCTACAAAATTGTGTGGGACAGAGTGTAAAGTATAATGAAAATTGTAGTCCATGGTTAGAGGAATGCTTCAATATATGTTCATCAATTGTAAGAAATGTACCACACTAACCAAGGATATTGGTAATGTGGCAAAGTGTGAGAGGGGGAGGGAGTGGGGCATATGGGAATCCCTTATATTTTTTATATAACATAAATGTAACCTAAAGTCTCTTTAAAATTAAAAAAATATTTTTAAAATTAAAAAAATACAAATGTTTCAATATACCTGAATAAAAGTGGCATAGCATATTCTTGGGGGGAAAAAAGAAAGGTCAGCCTGAGCAAGTCACAAAACAGTGAAGCTCAGTAAGATGGGGAGCACTGTAGGAGGAAATGCACCATGAAGCAGTATGCATCTGAGCAGACAAATGTGAACTTGAAGGCATGCTTGCCACTTACATAGCCATTGATTTCTAAGTATCCTTGACCTTCCAGTGACACAGTTTTTATTTCTAATTTGGTATATATTACTTCCCAATTTATAATTTTCATTAGAATTACAGTTTATATTATTTGATTATGTAAACTAAATAGGATAATCTAAATAAATAATATATTAATATAATTCAATTGATTGATTTTGGTATCTAGGCTAAGAAATAATCAAAATAAAGCCATAAGGGATCAAATAAAATATTTAAGAGAGAAGGGGAGAAAGAGAAAGAGAGAGGAGAGAGACAGAGAGACAAAGATATTGAAGAATCAAATATGAAAATAAAAAGAATACATATTACCATTTGCTAGGAAGAGATATATGTAGACAGTATAAATTTTATTTTTGAGAAAGAAGTTCTTAAAGTTGATTTTCCAAATGAAATGAATAGCAAAAGAGATTCATGATAATAGAGAGGAAATGTTTTCTCCACCTGGATCACATAATGGATTACAACTGCTTGAAAATTAAGAGGTCCTTATAACAGAGTAGCCTCAAAACTTATTCACATTCTGTTTGATCAGGAACTAATGATAAGTGTTAATATTTAGAGAATATTTCTAAAGAATCTGGTGTATGGAAATTAGCTATATTAACTGAATAAATCCACCAGGCAAATATTTGAACTCCAATATACTTATTTTATAGCTATTAGTTGATAGAAATTTATTGTAAATATTGGCAGTAGCTCTTAAACATTAGATTTTAATGCTAACACTCTCCTGAAAATTAGGTGTGAGACTGGGAGACTAAAGAAGCAGGAGGCAGTAGTCTTTTATATTCTACTACCAACCCATACAGAGACAAATTAGATAAACATGAATGTATAAATATCCTTAGGATAATTTTTTTCCTCCTGTTTTGTTTTCCATGTTTTCAGAGATTATTTGCCTTCAGTTCTCCACATCCACAGCAAACTACCATAAAAATTTCCAACTCTACCACAGTGACTGAATTCCTGCTAACAAGATTTCCTGATGTGTGGGAGTACAGAGTCTTACATGCCATGCTATTCCTACTGATGTACTTGGCCACCCTGATGGGGAAATTTCTCATTGTCAGAGTATCCACCCTCAAGCAGAGACTTCATACCCCCATGTCCTTCTTCCTTATGAATGTGTCTGTCTTAGAAATGTGCTACATTTCTGTCATGGTCCCCAAGGCATGTGTCATATTCCTGTTTGACAACAGAGTGATCTCCATGGTTGGATGTGCAGCTCAGATCTTCCTTGTGTTTTTGTTTTTTTCATACAGAGCAGCTGTTTCTCACCATCATGTCCTTTGACTTCTATGGGGCCATCTGCCAGCCCCTCCACTACCCTATGATCATGAAACCTCAGGTCTCTGTCCAGATGACTCTGGCCTCTGTACTCAGTGGTCTGGCCTACTCTGGAATCTACACTGGCAACACATTCTGGCTGCCCTTCTGTCAGTCCAATGTGGTCCATCGGTTTTTCTGTGAAGTCTCCTCTCTGTTGAAGCTCTCATGCTCTGAGATCTTAAGCAATGAAAATTTAATTTTTATCTCTGCAGTGGTGATTACTGGTGGCTGCTTTACCTTCATCATCATTTCTTATATTCACATATTTTCTACTGTGCTCAAGTTTCCAACCAGAGGGGAATGAATAAAGGCCTTTTCCACCTGTGTCCCTCACATCCTCATGGTGACCATCTTTCTCAGCTCAGATGTTGCTGTGTATGTCAAGCCTATCTCCAGCTCACCCACAATTCAGGACATGATCACCTCTGTGTTCTATTCTATAGTCCTTCCTTTCTTGAATCCTATAATCTATAGTCTTAGAAACAAGCAGATAAAGGAGGCTGTAAAGAAAGTTATGAGGAGAAAGCTTTATTTAGGAAAAAAAATATGATCGTCATTTCAAGAAACTCTAAGTTGAATGAGGTAAGTTGAAAATGTCTCAGAATTAAACTTCTTGCCTATTTAAGACTTTAAGAGATATACCATGAATTTTCAGGGACAGTCATTGCATTATATATCAGCATAGTAATAAAACAATTGTATTTTGCTTTGAAATTTCCCCTTAAAAAATGACATTCTCTGCTACCTGACAAACCACTGCAAAAATTTGTGTCTTTTGCCAAGTAATTTTGTTTCCATTTATCCTTCTTTAAACTTCAGAGTCCTAGAAAATACAAACTAGATATTCAATTTTTTAAATCTTTTTGAGCATGTATAAGAGTCAGAGAGTATTTGTCATTCATCATTTAGATTAAAATAATCCAAGTATATATATACAAACATCAGAAAAGCAGTCATAAAATTATATTAAAGATTTTAGTCTGAATAAAATGTATCTGAGGAATGTGTGGTTGGTAATTGAAGTCAAATATATTTACCTATATTTCATAATGTGGAAGATCAAATTTTAAATAAGAATTACTTTTGCTCGTTGTAAAGAAAAATATTTACAAAATTGTAAATCATTAATAGTTTAGAAGGTTAAGGATTAAAACTTTTTTGGCAGGTTTTAATTTTCCATACAAAAAAATAAAAAAGTGAGTTAACTATTTCCTATTTCCAACTCATGATATGTTAAGATAATGAAATAATGAAATTATGTATTTATATTGTGTGTTTTTATATGTGTCTCCTATATTAAGACCTATAACCCCTAGAGTAATATTTGAATTAGGAAGAAGTCTATGTAATGGCTGACAAATATTTGTCAATATTTGATAAATACATTTCCAAAACATATTTATTTTACTTATAATCACTGTGATATTACAGTTCAGTTTTGTAAATTGGGGCCATGGTTATCACTCATTAAAATCAGCACCAGCCCTTCTGCCATTTCCAAGATTGATTTTATCACAAGGCACTGATATATTTTAGTTAATGAATTTTAATATTTGCAAATTATGATATTGTACATTTTTTTATTATATACCATTCAAATTAAAGTCATGCAGAGTATGTTTCATCCTGTATATATGTGTATGAACATTTACACTTTTTCTATATATCAGTAATTGTAGAAATTTATTGTGGCTACAATGGAAAATTTTAGGTGATATAAACATTAATAGTATAAAAGTTTAAAAAAACAACAGCAATGTAGTGCTGTATGAGACAATGAATCCTAATGTAAATGATGGACTATAGTTAATTGTATAATTATAAAAATGTATTTTCACCTGTTGTAACATAGGTACCACAGTAATGCAGGTGTAAATAATAGGGGGAAATATGAGAATTCTGTATTTTCTGCATGATTTTTCTATAAACCAACAACTTCCCTAATTAAAGAAAAGACATGAGCAGATACCATATATATAATCTGAATAAAATGTATCTGAGGCAGGTGTGTTTGTTAATTGAAGTTGCTATATATACAGTGTAGCTGGTAATGTGTAAACAATCAAAATGTACAACTTAATTTGGACACTAATGCCTAAAAGAAAATTGTGATCATTTTCTTTAGGATTTAAAGAGCTCATTTTGAAATATTTATTCAAAATTGGCATAACATTGTATACACATAATTATATAGCATGGAAATATATGTAGCATTTATTAAAATAAAATGAAGAAAAGGAAAAATGCCATCATATTTAAACAGTTTAAGATATGGCTCACTACAACACATAGAACTTCATAAAAAGTAAGGATAAATATAAGATTTGAGTATGTAATTTACTAACTTGCCCAAATTGACATTCATATGACACTCTACCCTAAATGTGCAAAATATATTTTCTTTCGAAGTAAACATTGATCATTTACTAAATTACAGCATATTAAGGGCCATAAGGAAGACTGCGCAAAGTTCAAAATGCTGAGACTGTACAGAATGTTTTTTGACGCCAAGTATCAGAAGAAGAGAGGGATATTGAAATCTTTGAGTATAATTATTCATATGTCTATTTCTCCTAGCCATTCTATCAGTTTGCTTTATGTCACTTGAAGCTCTTCTGCTTTTTTTTTTTTTTTTTTTT
>JAQZBX010060257.1:0-17350 GCA_029593785.1 Cabassous unicinctus | reverse complement strand
CACCCGTTTACCATATGAGAGGCCCCGGGTTCGCTTCCCGGCGCCTCCTTGTGAGGGCAGGCCGGCGTCGCCATGTGCTGATGCGGCAAGACCTCACAGCAAGGCGGAGATAAACAGACACACAGAAGACATGCAGCGAATGGACACAGCAGCACAGGCAGCAAGGGGGGGATAAATAAATAAATCTTTAAAAAAAAAAAAAAAAGAGTCATCTGATGTTTCTTGTTGACCACTGAGCTAAATGTTTTATATATCTTATCTACTCCTCATAATGACCCAGAAAGTTAGGCATTATATTCCTCTTTTGCAGAGTAAGAAGTTGAGAGGCTGGGTAAGTTTTGTGTTGTTGTTGTTGTTGTTGTTTTAAAGATACTTAGATTACATGGGTAAGTTTTTCCAGACACACAACTCAGAATTTGAGCCAGGATGTGAACCCAAGTTGATCTGATCTCTTTCGTCTTCATGCTGCCTTGAAAAGTTAAGGGTATCTGCTATGTCAACCTCAGGAAAGGGACACACAGGCAATCCTTGGTCATCTCAAGCCTGAGGCAGGTCCACCTTCTTTAAACTTATTCCAAATTCCTGATCTCCCACTGGATGTCCTAGCACTTGAAACTGTAGCCAGGGGGTTTAGTAGCCATAACCCCCCAAATTCCTTGTCTGTTGGTGTCAGAATTGAAAATAAATATAAAGTTCTTCTGGTCTATCCTGTCCCTTTTACATAAGGTAAAACTGAGACCCAAAGGGAGAAAATAACTTGCCAGCAATGTCAGAGTTAATCCCTTGCAAAACCTGTACATTCTTTTGGCTCTCCAGGCTCAAGGCCCAGGAAGACCTCCCAGGCTAGGAGACAGCCTCACCTGTCAGAGGCCTCTTGGAGTGAATAAACAGAGGGGCAGCACTCACCTGGCTCCATGCTGCTGCGGCTAGAGTTATCCCTGCTCCTCACTCCATTCCCACTCAGCTAGGCAGGCGAACTTGCAGTTTTTCCAAGGCAGGTCCAGCCTGTCCTGAGCTGCAAGATGTATTAATCAATTTGATGAGGATGTTAAAGCTTTCTCTTTGCAACTAATTATGGCCTGATTTATAGGCCTGGCCTTGGTTTGATAGAGCTCTCCTCATGACAGGGATGAATGTGGTATTGGCATGGACCCCTTCATCTTTTCCATTCCTCTCTCTTCCTCCCTCCTCCCTCCTCCCTCCCTCTCACATCTTCTGCCTCCTGACTCTGCTCTTGGTTCCCACAGGAACACCCTAATGACATGTTGACAAGCTGGTGAAGCATAGCTCCCTCTCTGTTGCATCTGCCTCTGGCACCACCATTCCTCCTGTATTCTCTGACATGGGCAGATGGTGACTCTGGCAGGCTCCAGCTACCTCTCAGGTGCTGTGAAAGAAGAAACTCTTCACTACTTCCTTCTGGAAAGAAATAATAAAAAATATTTTGGGTTAACATGGCACCTTCCTTCCCAAACACTTCAAGAGCCTGTGGGAGAGCAGATGTAGCTCAGTGGTTAAGTGCCTGCTTCACATGTATGAGGTCCTGCGTTCAATCCCCGGTACCTCCTTAAAAAAACAAAACAAAACAAAAAAAAGCTTGTGGATTGAACTTCAGCCCCAATTCAATTGATGAAGGGTTTCAGGCAAGTTTTATTCTGGTTCTTTTACAGATGGGAAAGCCAAGGCAGGGAGATTAACTTGCCTGCAATTCCACACACAGTAGGACAAGAAAGGAGAGCATGGTTTGGTTTCCTGACTTCCAACTCCAAGATATTCCCATTGCTGGAGTCTTTGAGTCATCTTTCTCTACTGTTCCTAGGAACCCCTTTCTCTACTTCCTCATGCCTGCAATAACCTGAGAGAAGGGGAACCCCTTGCATATGTACTGGTTTCCTAGCCTTAGATATGAGACCTTTATAACAGTAGTATGCTAATATGGATGTGAAATAAAATGAAAATCAGCACTTGGCACAAAGAGTAGGTATACATGCACTCAAGTGTATAGGCACACACAGGCCACTTTCTCTCATGATGTCACAAGGAAAGAGATAAGGAACAACTCCGCAGAATAACCCCCTTCCTTAGACTTGAAGACCATTATGAAGTCACTCCCTAGAGACTCAGGAGGGTTCTTTTTTTTTTTTAAAGATTTATTTATTTATTTATTTATTTATCCCCCCCCTTGCTGCTTGTGCTTGCTGTGTCCATTCGCTGTGTGTTTTCTCCGTGTCTGCTTATCTCCCCCTTGCTGTGAGGTCCTGCTGCATCAGCCCACCACGCCACTCGGGCTGGCCTGCCCTCACAAGGAGGCCCCGGGAAGCGAACCCGGGGCCTCCCATATGGTAAACGGGAGCTCCATCCATTGAGCCACACCCGCTTCCCTCAGGAGGGCTCTATGGGAAGCGCCACAGTGGGGAGTAGGTAGGTCCTTGTACTGTGTCCCCTAAGCACTACCTCCACCTCCCAATAGTGCTAATGGAGAGAAACAGCGGCACGGCCGCCCCGCAATTGTTCCTCTATGGGCCTGAAATTCATTATATAATATTTCTCCAATACATTTTTCTCTGCAATGTGCTAATCTAAACCTAGGCAAAATATAAACTCTAAGCCAAACCTGAGCCTGAATCCTAACCTTAATCTAAATTTAAACCTAATTTCTCAAACCTAACTCTAAACTAACTTTAATTTAAACTTGAACCCAACTCAAAATTTAATGTGAACCCAAACCCTAATCCTAACTAATGTAAAACAGCATTAACCCCAACCCTTGTTTAACCCAGTAATTCTCAAGCAGGGATGATTTTGCCCCCTAGGGCAGACATTTGGCAATATCTGGAGACATTTTGGTTGCCACAGTGGGGAGGTGAGTGGAAAGATGCTTTTGGAATCTAGTGGGTAGAGGCCAGGGATGCTGCTAAACATTCTAAAATTCCCAGATCAGCCCCTCACAACAATTACACAGTCCCAATAGTGCCAAGATTGAGAAATGCTGCCCAAATCATAACATAATCCTAATTCTAAACTAAACTAATCCTCACTGCGGTTTGTTAGGAGCTGCATGTACTCAAGAAAAATTTTTCTTAAACTTAATCCATTCCTGTGGGTGTGAACCCATTGTAAGTAGGACCTTTTGATAAAGTTACTTCAGTAAAGGTGTGGCCCACCTCAATCAGGATGGGTCTTAATCCTATTACTGCAGTCCTTTATAAGTAGAACACAATTCAGATGGATAGAGAGAAAGCCACAAAGGGAGCAGACAGAAGCTGAACATCAAGGGATCCTGGAGGAAAAGGGAGAGACCAGGAGATGCCGCCATGTGCTTTGCCATGTGACAAGCTAAGGACCAACAATCCTCAGCAGCCAGCCCCAGAATGAAACAGTCTTCAGGAAGAAAGCATCACCTTGATGATGCCTTGATTTGGACTTTTTTCCTAACCTCAAGACCATAAGCCATTAAATTCCCATTGTTTAACCCAGCCCATTGCACGGCATTTGCTTAGGCAGCCAAGGAAATTAAAACACTAATCCTAATAGCAATGCTATTTACTTGCAACATTCTTTTAAATTAAGAAAAATTTAAAATCTACTCTCCCACTTGATCTATAAAATATCTCAAGGGTTGATGAGTCAGGGAGTATTATCCTCACCTGGTAAGTAAGGGCACTGAAGCACAGATACGTTAAAGCATTTGCTCTAGAGAGCCTAGCCAGATGGCCTGACTCAATCTATTTTCTACCTTTTCACCCCGCTAGTGATCTCAGTTACTATTATTTCCTATACCCCTCACTTAGTGCTGATAATCAAGAAACCTCAACTTTATTTTTTTTTTTTAGAATTTGGAATGACATCAAGAGTGTGTTCAGAATTTGAGAAGGGGAACCAGAGCCAGTAACCAAGTGTGGAATGAGGAGGATTAATCCAAACGCCCAAGTGTTCAATGACAAACTCTTTTAAAGATTCCTGTGCTTGAATGGGGGTGGGATAGAAGGTGGAGAGAATGTAACCAGGTAGTTTCAAGGCCAAGAGAAAGCCTTGGAGAATGGAGCTTGGTGTCAGGCTGAAGAGCTGACAGTGGACAATGAGAGGAACAGGTCCAGAGGCTCAGGAAGAACTAGTGAAATCCTGATGTTTTTCCTTATAGAAGGTCAATACCCCCTTTTGAGGCAAATATATTCCCAGGACTCTCCTTACGTCAAACCTGTAGTCTTATACTCACAACCCCATGAGCATTATAGAGGCCTTTGACAGAGCAGAGTTGGCTCAGATAGGTATAAAAAAGAGAGGTGAGCAAGCAAGGGGGACAGAACCAGAAGGATGTGCTTGAGGTGGGGCTGGTTGGGAAAGTCACAGAGTTAGTGAATAGTGGAGTCTTAGAATTTTGGGCAAACCAGACATGTAAAGATCAGATGTAGAGGAAAGGGCACTGCGCTAGGGTCAGAAGACTTATAGTTGAATCTTATCTTTTGGCAGACTTTAAACAAATCACTTCCCTTAATTTCTCCAGGAAAATAAGAGGATTAGACCAGAAATCAAAGTTCCTCCCAACTTCAATATCCTAGAATTCTTGACTTCCCCAACCAAAACCACCCTATACAAATCTTTTTCAAATTCTGTCCTCCCTCTGCACTTCTGAACCAGCCTGGCTCTCCCCACTGGGCACTAATTTGCATGTTATGTTGGACTTGTGCCTCTGGTGGATAGAAGTCCCTGATTTCTATCATTAGACATATTTCAAAGATGACAACGTGTCTATCTGGCACTCCCAGACCTTGGAACCTCCAGTATAGTGCTTTGCCTGCCAAAGAGACTCCATGAGGTCCCCAGGTCAGGGATGCCTGTCCTGTCTGATGGCCTCCCCTGTGTTTGAGAAGCTGCCCATGCCCTGCCCCCACCTTGCTCTCAACCGGCCCCCAACTTGCCCCCAGGCCCCAGGGCTGCCTGGACAAGAGTCAAGGATGCTCAGAAACTTCCACAGCTGCACATTAATCCAGTTGGAGTTGGAGACCCCTCCACCCAGAGGAGCTGATGTTCCTTGATGAGGAGCCTGGCTGTGTGGATAAAAAGCTGCCTTTGCAGGGGAGGGAATTCCCTCAGACCCAGAGCAGCTGCTCCTCAAAGTCTCCAAAAACAAAATCTTCATGAATAAATATTAGGGAAGAAATGAAGTTTCTGAGAACAAAAGCAGAACCAAGGACGTTATTTGAGAGAGATTGGGATCTTTCATCCCATGAAATTCATCATTTATGTGTGGCCCCAGGCCCCCCTTGCTAAGCCCCCTCCCATTCCACTGATCCAGAGCCACATCCTGCTTCTCCCTCACATGGAATCAGGCAGCACCTAGGGGATCATCTGCTCAGCCTTTCCTTCAGAGGAAAAGAGAAACCACAAACAGCTGCCCCTTGAGCCCTTCTGCCAGATTCCAGTTCACACCGGGGATCTTGATGATCTCATCAGTATCCGAGCTGGAACTCACTTCTCCAGAGATGGAGGGGCTGCCAGGGTCCCTGCAGAGCCCCTGGAAAAAGAGGAAGCTGCACTGTGGGTTCATGCCTGGGCCACACATGGAGAGATGTGCCAAGATCTCTACCCAAGCGCTGAGTCCTGGGCCAGGCCTGCCTTGCCAGTGGGCAGACTGGGGTCAATCTCTGCCCCCAGCAGAGCAGAAGGACACTGGCAAGGCTGTGGAGTGCAGGCGCTCAAAAGTTTCAAGACTCCTACAGGGTCAGCACTGCAGAGGGAGCCTTAGACATCAGTAGAACTATCCCCTCATTGTGCAGATGAGGAAACCAAGGCCCAGAGAAGGAGAACGTCTTTCCAGTGTCACACAGCAAGTCAGTAGCACAGCCAAAACCGGAACTCAGGGCTCCTGATTCTTAGCCCAGTGCCAGAGGCAGAAAAGGAAAGCTTAAGGCCTGAAAGACAAACTTTGCCTGCCTCACAAGTTTGTCAGGGGTTCCCCTTTATGCATGTCCGCCCTCAGAATGCTTGGTTCCACTTGGAGTAATCTCTGTGAGCAGCTGCAAAGTGGATGGGTGAGAGAGAGGCATTGGAGTGAAGATCTTCCTAAACAAAGACTTAGAGAGGAGAAGTCTGAATCTTCAACTGCATCAGCCTCTAAACAATGCCAAATCTTGACTTAGAGTAGGGGCTGTTGGCCATCACCTTTCTTTTTAGCCACAGATGCCCCAAGCAAAATAGAAATGTCATCATCTTTGGATGCAAAGGATGAGGCGATAGTAAATTAATCCTTATCTGAACCCCTATTGAGACACATTACTTTTCTCCTTATCTTATAGTAGTTTTTCGTTTGGGGGGGAAAAGGGGGGGTTATCAGATGAGGGCTTACGTGGCTTAAATTTGGGGGGCCTTTAGATTCCTCATCTATAAAATAGGCTTGGGGTTGTGAGTATTGAAGAGAACATCTACATAAAGCTCTTGGCTTGATGCCTGGTACATGGTAGGAATTTAAGAAATGCTTGTCCCCCGTGAACCCTTGTAGAAAGGGACTGTGTTTCACTCCTGTATCTCAACCATTTATCATGGTACCAGATACATAGTAGGTGCTCAATATATGCCTGTTAGTGAATGAATGAATAATGAATAAATGTATCATTGTAACTCCTAGAGTACCTAGAATAATTTCTGCACATTGTAGGTGCTCAATAAATGTTAGTTAAGTGAATGCATGTAATATTTCCTGTATCAGGCCTATTCCTTCTATATCCATTTCATAAGAAAATGAATTTTCTCATGTCTCTAAAGATTCCTGGTGGGACAATCCAGAACCAAGTATTTGGCTTACCACCACTCATGCCAATTCTGATGAGAACTCTTACTTTCTGGGTCCCTCCTTTTCCTTCACCCATGGCAAGTGAATTCTTTTGTGCAAGGAGTGTAAAGGAGGATCTTCACCTGAAACTACCCTGACACTTCCAGGCTGTACTGGGCTGGTTAGGCTTTCTCTCTTCCTTCCATGGCCACAGAGCACTTACTGTGAGCTCCAAGGCATATTGCAAAGCAGGTCTGACCATGTGGAATCCTGTTAGCCCATGCAACTCAGAGAATTTAAACCACTCATCTCAAGTCTGGCAGCAGTTACCATGCCTCACCTCTCAGCAGCATCTCCAGTCTGTGTCTGGAAGGAATGTCTGCCTTCCTGACCCCAGGAGGCTTACCTGCTCTTACAATGGAACCTAAGGTTTGTTTTTTTTTCCCTCCCACAAGTTTGTCTTCTACTTTTCTAAGCACTGCCCACAATATCCCCAATGCTGTAACTACTCAGATCTCTAGAACCTCTTTAGAATGCCTTTTGCTTTTCTAGAATGTTCTTCCCATTCACAAGTATATTGGCCAAAACGTGCCCACCGTTGTGACTGAAAACAGGACTGAGAGGAAAGAAAACTCCTTCCCAAGTACATGGATTGGGGACTCACTTAGGGCATCTTTAGCACCTTACATAAGACCTGGTATACAATAACAGCTTAATAAATATGTTGAACGGATAACTATCGGTTTAATACACATATGCCTGTACAATTCTCTTTAGACTATAAACTCTCCAAGTATGAGGTTAAGGGATATGCCTCTTCTATCAGACAAGACGCCTCCTAATATTTCCCTTTTATATAGGAGCCTTCTGAGGGAAGTCCATGGCACCCCCATGTGCTCTGAGTCCAAAACTTCATCAAGGACCTAGACCAGGGTTTGCCTACTGATGGCCTAGGCCAGGGTTTCTCAACCTCGGCATTGCTGACGTTCTGGGTAGGGGCTGTCCTGTGCATTGTAGGATGTTTAGCAACATTGCTGGCCTCTACCCACTAGATGCTTGTAGCATCCCTCTCCCAGTTGTGACAATAAAAAATGTCTCCAGACACTTCCAAATATCCCCTGGTGCAGGAACAGAGGGCAACCAGGTTGAGAACCACTAACTTAGATTGAGGCAGAAGTAGAAGCAATGTCTTTACTTTTTATTGCCTTGTGGGAAGGGAAAATATTTTCCTTGTAGAAGAAAAGTTTAATATTTATTAGATTAAGAATTGATGAGGAACATATTTCCAACTTCCAGGATTTCTCAGAATTGAAACTGGGAGCCCTTTAGGTGAGATAATCCTTGGGACAAAATTTCTGTGTCAGGTCATTGGGATGCACGATGAAGTAATGGAAGAAAGAAGTGGTAGAGTGTGAGAGCATGCCCCCCAGAAGTTACTGGAAACAATTAGTCTCCCCTCTGAGATAGGATTTGCTGGTGTTCCAAATCTAGGGTCAAATACTTAAAGGTCCACTCTGGTTGGATCCTACATGCCTGGGGAAACTGAAGTCCAGAGAGACCGAATGACTCTTCTAATATTGCACAGCACATCAGCATCAAACCAGGACTTGAACTTCCTTTGACGATGGACCTCTGAAAGGCAAGGTGAAATGGTGGTTCTCAACTGTCCGGGGAGGAATCCTAGGCCCGTTTCCTTTGTCTTTCCTAATCCAGCAACCCCTTTGACTATAGGATCACAGACTAGATCCCAGACAGGGGCAAAAAGTAATTATGGGTGATCCTTGCTTTGGGGGATGGGGAAGAGGACAGGCCTCCACAAGGGTAGGCCATTTCCCAAGATGCTCTGGGTGGCTGGTTTCCAAGCCACTATCTCACTTTCTTGTTGCTGCATGGAGATAAGCTATCGACTTCTGCACAGGATCAACTGAGGAAGTGGGGGTGGGGGGGGTCCTGGCGGCTGGCAGGAAAGGGCTGGCAGCTAAAAGAGCAAAGCATCCTGGGCACAAAACTGCTGACTGGACTGTTAAGGAGGAGGGAAGAAAAGGTAGAATTGAGGGGCAGGGAGAAAATGGGAGAGAGAGAAGAGAAGAAAAGCAGAGAGATCCATAAAACCTAATGAGGCTCAACAAAACAGAAAATCAGAAGAGAGTTTTTCTTCCCTTTCTACTAAAAATGTTCTTCTAAAAGATCTGTAGATGTACCATTTTAAAATGTGCTCTCCTTCTGTCTTGTCCTTCAAAGAGTTAATGTAAACCATATTCTTAAAACTTATTTGTGATCCAGTAAATAAAGAATGGAGTCCTCAAGAGTGATTTACTGTGTGATTTCAGAAATGTCACTCAACTATTCTGAGGCTTTATGTCCCCTCTTATTTAAAAAAAAAAAAAAAAAAACAGAGATTACCCCAGCCAGTTATAAAAGAGAGGCCTCACTGTCTAACTCACTAGGAGTGCTAAAGAGCTGCTCTTTCGTCTGGAACTACCTAGGGAGAGATTTTCTTACCATGAGCTTTTACATCCTCATTCATTTGAATTGGCGTTCTGGGAGCTAGGCAAGGAACAGGTATTTTTATCTTACTTTAATGGATAAGCAGTGGGTAACTAGTAAAAAATGGATCTCTCCTTTGTTGTATTTCCCTGAATACCATGGAAAGGGTCCTTCCTTTCACCTTTGCACAGGATTTGGAGACTTGGCCAATCAGACTAGATACTGGACAGTTTGGGGGAGGGGAGGACCCTGCTCTTTGGGGAGGGTTGCAGACTGGCAGGAGGCTGCCAGGGTCATCAAAAAGCTCAAATTAAGAACCTCTCTCCTGAATCCAGCTGCCCAAGTCCTTGCAGTTATGTGGGTCCGTGGTCTTGGCTGATCTAGCTTTGTTTCATGGCTGCAACTAAAGCAGAAGGAACTACATTTCACAACCCTCTAGGGTTGAGTTAAGGAAGAAAGATCAGGATTAAGAATTCCCACGTTTGGGCACTTAATGAGCAAAAAGAGTTACTTCCTCTTGTTCTGTTTTATGCACTCACTCCCAGTTCCTCTTTCCATGTCTCCTCTCCATCCCCATTCAACTTGTAGGTGGCAGCCTGTCTTTATTTATACCAGTTTCCAAAGCCCACATCCTCTGGGGGGTCCACTATCCTCCAGGGGGCCTACTCAGATTACACCTGCCCTTGAGAGCGCCTTCCTTTACTTTGTTATTAGATCCCCAAATTTGTCTACAAGAACAAGACCCTGCACACACAGAAAGACAGCAGTAAATTAGGGATGAGTTATATGTCTAGTGTAATGTATATGCTAGCTCGTAAGTTAACACCACGTGAATGAAAACGAGAATTGCCCCAACTGATACACTGCCTTGGGCTCTGAAATTCTCATTTTTAGGGAACTGGGTTCTACGGAGTTGATGGGACTGTGATTACATCAGCCATGGGGCTGGTCCCCCTTGATTGTTAGAATAACTGGATTCTTGTCCTCTGGTCAAGGCAGCCCTGGCTCTAAGCCTCACCTCGCCGGGACAAAGACCAAGTTGGGAAGGGTGCCCCAACAGATTAGGGCTTCTTCCAGAACCACACTCTGACATCACTTGTCCTGGTTGCATTTTAAACATCTGTCCCTCTGCTTTGAAGTTCAAGACAGAAGAGACTCCAAAGGCAGGAGGCCTCCCACAAGCCAAAGAGAAATGAGGAACAGAGGTTCCAAGTTCAAGCCCAGGAACAGAGATAGAGAGAGGAAGAATCACCAAGGAGAGCCTTTCCTTTCTCCTTGGGAGGACCAAAGCCACCAAGGGACAAAAAGAATGTCCTTTCTCTACCCTAAAGGATACCCAAGCTTCTCCCCGCCTTTCCCTGATCTGGTTAACCACAGGGAGAGACGTTCCCTTGCCCTTGCAGGAGTCCCCTAGACCAGGCTGCACCAGTGACCATAACTCAAGCTCCCTGAAGGGTCAAGACTGAGAGTATCCAGGCCACGGCTGCAGCAGGGGCGGTTTCCCAGCAGGACGAGAAGGCGCCTCTGCTCTTGATCATTTTCAGAGGGGTGACTGCGTGGGTGCAGGAGCGAGTACTTGTGTGTGAGAGGGGCGCGGGGTGAGGGTGGGGGGCGCAGGGAGAGAAGGGCGAGGGCAGCCACACTGGAAGCGAGGAGCCCTGGGCGCGTGAGAGGCCGCCGCTAGGGTGCAGCTGTGGGCTGACGCGCGAGCGGGAGGTGGGCGGAGCCGGGCCGGAGACGCGCTGGCCGCGATGGCGTTGAGCTTCGAGTGTTGTGTTTCCACTGTAACTATAATTAGGCGGATTCTGTGTTTATTTAGGCTGAGAGCTGTAAGATAAATGACAGCTTCGAAGATGCTTTTCAGCACTTCATAAATCACCCACCGGCCCGGGCCGTGTGCTGCTGCCACGTTCTGCGTTCTTCCTCCGCCCCCGCCCCCTCGCTTCCACTCGCTTAGCAAGAGGGTGCACCCAGGCCCGACCCGGCGCTCTCACCAGAAAGGGCAGGAGAGCAGAGGGTGAATGGTGTCGGTCCTTCCCAAAGCTCGCAGCGCCGCAGAATGGGGTACGGGGAGGCCTTGTCCGGGGCAGCCGCTTGGAAAGCTGTCAAGGGAGACCCCTCCTCTTGCGGTGGTCTCGGCGGCCAAGTGGGGCTCGTTTGACGGACAGGCTTGCCCTCCTCTGGGAAAATATGGTCTCTAATCGGCTCTAATTCAAGCTCTCTCCCCTCCGCCCCCTCCACACATCTGGAGATTTACAGGAGACATTTGAGAAGTATTTATAGTACAGAGGATCTTCCCCTCCTATGACTGCCTGAGTTTCTCTTGGGGGCTCAGGGCAGAGGTTCTGCCTCCTCTCCAAGCACATTCTTGGAGAGGGGTCGTGGAAAGCAGGCCAGTGTCCCTTAGGAAGGGCAAAGATCTGGATGGCGACCCCTCACCCCCTTCCTAGCCCGGCGAGGGTCACATCAGTTCCCTTTTGGGAGAGGGGGAGTAGGATGTGGAGAGATGAGCATTGGGTCTATCCGGCTTTGACTTCACAAACCAGACAGAACGCAGAGGTGATAAACCCACCAGGTAATTGAACATGGGTCAGGACCAGGCACCTTCCAAAGCAGAGTTTTGGAAACGGAACAGGCATCTCAGGGTCTCAGGTCAGACATCAGGGCCAGTGCCATTGACCCTTCTTCCAGTTTGAGGAAATGATTTGGGGAAATTGGCCTTGTATGAAAATAGCAAGTTCGCCTTCAGCAGGCAACAGGTCTCAATAATCTTTTGATGAGGCCCAGGCTACCAAGCCTAAGTGGCTCTTGGTCTGGGGAGGTGCAGCAAGCCGCCAAGGAGAGGAAGGGATTCCTGGCTCCAGCCATCAAAGTACTGCTGAAGTGAGGAAGGGTACACCATCACCACCACCTGTTCCCGGGCACAGCCCTCCCCATGGGGTCTGTATTACACAAGAGAGCAAACAAAGCCGTCTTTCCATATGGAACTGTGCAGCCCCTGGGTTCTGTAGAGCCCATCCTCACTGCTAATGCCCTATTAATGCCAGAATGTACCCAGCAAAGGAGTCAACGGGACAGACACGAGGCTTCGGAGCTTGAAAGATTATCTACCAACATTGCTATTTTGTAGGGCATGAAAGAGACTTTTTTTTTTTCCCACAAGGAAAGCAAGCAGAGACAACAAATAGAGTAGATCGAGTCCCCAAGTCAGGGACTCCAAGGAGCTATTCTTGTATGACCAGCCCTGTGAGCTGTAGCAGAGTTTCAATCATCTGTTCTTTATTCACCATTTAATAAGAACCCTTTCTGTGACAGGGACTGTGCTAGGTGTTGGAAATAAAAAGATGAAAAAGACACTCGAAGTCCCCTCACACGAAGAGCTTCTACTCTAGTGGAAGAGATGGGCGTTAAAAAAATAGTTACAAGCAGCTATAGTGGAGATGTGTACAAAATATGATAGAGCCTGGTACCTAGATGGCAAGAATGATTCCTTTATCAACAGCTCTCCAATAGTGGGGCACCGCTTAGATTTGAATAAAGCTATGAAAAAAACTATAGAGCAATAGTTAAGAGCATAGACTCTGAAGAGAGGCATATTTGGGTCTGAATTCCAACTCAGTCATTTACTAGTTATCTGATCTCGGGCAATTTGTTTAACCTCCCTGTGCCTCGTCTATAAAATAAGAATAACAATAATAATAATAATTATCATTATTAGGCTTACCTCAGATGGTTATAGTGAAGATTAAATGAAAGGATGCATATAAAACTCTTACCAAAGTGTCCGGAGCATAGTAAGTGCTCAATAAATGTTAACAAGAAAAAAAAGGGAGGGAGGAAGGAAGGAAAAGAAAAAGCCTGTGTGTGTGTTTTGGCAGGACAGGCATAGGAGAAATGCCCAGGTCTCCTGACTAAGAGGGAAGTAACTGCACAGCCCCTGCCATCTTCTCCATGATTTCGAGCATTTTATTGTGAACCAGGAGGTCCAGCTCTTCCACTCACTGGTAATATGACTTGCTCAGTCTCTGGGCTTCAATTCCTCATTTTAAAAAGAAAGGGGTGAATTTCCTTTTCACCTTTGACATTTTATGATTCTGCTAAAGAATGCACACAAAAACATGAACACAAATATGTGTGTTGATACTTATACAAATGATTAACAAAAAGTATTGTTACAACAGTTTTTTTCAGCAATGCTCTACTGCTGATAAATGTCCCTTTGAAGGTCTCAGAATGATGATACTTTATCAGCTGTCTTCAATCCTGACAAATATCTTTGTGACACTATCAACAGCACAACAACCACACCGAGGCTGTCACGTTGAAGACATCAAATCTGCACACCCAGGATCATTTTGGAAGGTTACTCCAGGCCCAGGCTACTAAGAACTTAGATCTGCTCTCTTCCTTTCTGGATCTCTCTGATTGATTCATCTTTGTCATCTCAAACCTCCTTATTCATTCAGTTTAGTCAACATATACTGAATATCTCCCATGTGTCTGCCACACTGGCTAGATGCTTAGAATAACAACAGATCCTAGTGTGATTCCTTCCCTCAAGGTGCTTCTTGCCTATTACAGGGAGATACATGAAAACTTATCAAGTAAGTGCAATAAATTGCTCTAAGAGCTGTCACAGAAGTCTGCATAGGGGACTCTGGGAATGCCAACGAGGAGGAAGCAGTCAGTTTTTCACCGCACCCACACTCCATTGGTCTTCCACATGACAATCCACAGAGACAGGGAGTTGAGCAGGGTAGGAGCAAAGGGAAAGCTTTCTTCCACCCACACCAGAAGAACTCAATCCCTGTCTCTGCCGATTGTTATGTGGAAGCAAAATATTCACTGTGCTGGCTACTAAAGAAGTTGGATAAGGATGAACCAAGGCTCTCCAATCTTCAAATGATCAAAGGCCAAATTGCATCTCATTGCATCTGTGACTCACTGGCTTTGTAGCTTAAGCTTTGGCGCAGGCAAAGAAAGACAAAGTTATAGGTTTATCTGCGTTATAGCTCACATATTTCACCAGACACAGAGGACTGGGTGAGAACATGTGGGTGAGGCAGCATAACCAGTCATACCCAGGTAGAAGAACCCCAAATATGTGCCCTTCTAAGAGAGGGTGAGGATTGACTGCTTCCTTGTGAAAGACAGTGTATTCCTTCCATTTATATTTTGGTTAAGGTGCTAAAGTGCAAGAAGCAGTGGAAAAACTGTCAAATTTACTAATGGGATCTATCTTCATAGCCCAGATCTTCAGAAAACTTCTTACAGCATAATAATTCAGCCTTTGGCAGAGCTTTGCTTCATTTTTGGATGTTTTGTTTTGTTTTGTTTTTGGAGGATGGTAGGAAGCAAGTGAAGAAATCTGGGCATTTCCTGTGCAGTCCTGTGTCCATTCAGATGCACTGAAACCCCCTGCCTGGTTAACTTCAGGTTTTTTCATCATCAGCAATCCCAGAGAGAGCCCTAAACTTCAGCCAAGGTTTACAGGCAGACCCTAGTTACTGTCACCCTGTAATCGCCTTCTGCTAACCCCTGGCTTCAAACTTGGCTCAGTTAATGCTCTTGACTTTTCCCACACTCCGTGCTTCCAGCCAAAGAAAATGCAGCAGAGCCTGTTTTCCAGTGTAAGCATGTAAATTCTCTACTCATCAACTTCAGGCTTTTGCAGCTCCTGGCTTGGGCCCTAATCAGGAGACAGGCCCAGGCAATGGAATTTGTTTTTAAAATCTGACCTTTAGGTTAAGAAGATGGTGTCCTTAGTTCTTGTCAGCAGGACCTGTAATTGGAATGTTTTTCTAGAACTAGAGAGAGGGGTCACAAAGACCCAGCATGTTCCCTCACCAGTGCACCTTGGTAATCAACAGTTGAAAGCTCGTGCTAATGCTAGGTAATTCTATTTGACTCAACAAACATTTGTTGAGTGCCTACTAAATGCCAGGCACTGTGACAGGTGCTGGCAATTATTGCTAACAGCCTGCACTTGTGAAGCAGTTGAGCTGTATTAGAGGGGCAATTCAGTGGCTGGAAAAAAGGAGTGAAGAGAGCCCAGGAGGTCTCAGTCATCCTACCTCTTCCTCTTTCAGAGATCATCCTCCACGAGATCTTCCATCTTCTCCGGAGAGAAAGACAGTCAGAAGCTCAAAGAGTCAAGGCTCAGGGTGCCTCATTTGCATTTAGCCAGCTGCTTGTCTTCCCTTCTTCTGAACCATGGCATAGTAGACAGAGCATGAGATGTGGAATCAAAAGGCCTGAGTTCTGGCTCCTCCACTGAGTTGTGTGAGCATGGGCAAGTCACTTGACCTCTGAGTCTCAATTTCCATTTCTATGATATGGAAATACTAATACTCCTAGGTAGAAGAAAGAATGAGATAAGAGCATGTATTATGGACCACTGTTTCTCAAACTTTAATGTGCATGGGAATCACCTGAAGATCTTGCTAAATTGCAGATTCTGAGTCAGTCAATTTGACTGGGCCTGAGATTCTGCACTTCTACCAAGTTCCCAGGTGATGCTGCTGAGGCTGGCCCATGGATCTCACTTTGAGGAGGAGACTACGGATTATTTACTAGTCAAATGGCAAGGGTGATGGTACTGATGAGAATCACCAGCTAAGCAAACATCCAAAACTCATTCAGAATGCAACAGAGCCCTACTACGTGTTTAGACCTGTATTAGGCAGGCACTGGGTGGGAAATAGAAAATAGTTATGGTAGGGTCCTTGCCTTCAAGAAGTTCACAGTCAGTGTGGGGAAGAAGACTGACTTAGGTGACACCATTAGAGAATAATACCAATCCTACAAAACTCAGCAGCTAGGTCAGAAAAAAATAGACATTTAAAAAATGTGGAATTCTCCTATCTCCTGTTTAAAAACATTTACTCTGGATGTAAAACATTGAGATAAAAATCAGAAGGTCCTTGATCCTGCAAGATCATGTCCAGCACAGCATAGCTGTCTCCAGCCAAATTCTCATGGAATCTGAAAACTGTTGGAAAAGATATGCTGAAGGGTGGGGACCTCATATCCCCCACAGGCCTGGGCCTGGGCCTTATCCTTATGTTAGGAGATCCTTCTGAGGCGGAATCAGTCTGCTTCTGGATACTGACATTGCCCAGATGAGAAACATCTGCCTATTCTTCAAATTTTTCAAATTTTTCAAATTTCTCTTTTCTTCAGAAAGAAGGTTTCTTTACTTCCCTATTAAAAATGACCACTTGTTCACACCCTTAGGACTATTAATGTTTAGGTAAAATCCATATAACTCTTTATGAGCTGGAGGGGTTATCCTGGAAGTGTGCAAGTTGGAAGACTCAAGCTTGAATCCCCTTGTCCCAATTGCCTACAAAAAGATGATCCATTTCTTAGAACCTACATGGCCCAGGTGTCTGAGGCCCAAAACAAAACATAAAATTATCAAGATAAGTGGGAGGGAAATAATATAATGAAATATTCCTGATGTGAGAGGCAGCAATTCCAGATTTTAGCCTTGTCTTTGCCGTTGCCTTGCTGGTCTGGGACGGGGACCTCAATATCTGAGCAGAATTTACCTGTTTGTAAAAGAAGTAATTCTCTTGTGGATAGAAACAATGCATGATGGAAGGGAGATATGAAGGGAAGAAGAGCAGTAAAAATCAAGAAAGTGAAACACAGGGAAGCGGGAGTGGCTCCGTCGATAGAGCCCCCGTTTACCATATGGGAGGCCCCGGGTTCCCTTCCCGGGGCCTTTGTGAGGGCAGGCTGGCCCGCGCGGCACGAGGGGCTGATGCAGCGGGACCTCACAGCAAGGGGAAGATAAGCAGACACGGAGAAGACACACAGCGAATGGACACAGCAAGCACAAGCAGCAAGGGGGGGATAAATAAATAAATAAATAAATAAATAAATAAATAAATAAAGTGAAACACATTGATTATTTTTTTTTTTTTAAAGATTTTATTTGGGAAGCGGGTGTGGCTCAGTGGATAGAGCCCCCGTTTACCATATGGGAGGCCCGGGTTCGCGTCCCGAGGCCTCCCCTTGTGAGGGCACCCCGGCCTGAGCCATGCGGTGGGCTGATGCAGCAACCTCATGGCAGGAAGCGGGTGTGGC
>JAQZBX010060256.1:0-17342 GCA_029593785.1 Cabassous unicinctus | reverse complement strand
TTTGATTTCCCCACCCACCAAGGGGTGAGGCTCAACGCCCTACTGAAGTGGCCCAGTCAACACCCTAATCATAACTTAATCATGTCCAGATTAACAGATCAGTTTACAAGCATGATCCAATTATATTTTTGGAATTCATAATTACATCAAATTGCCAAACGGCTACAACATATCTGGCAGGGAGCCCACCTGGGGCTGTGTGGCCCCTCCATGCAGTCTGGGCTCCCTCACAGCATGGCAGCCTCAGAGTAACTGGACTTCTTACGTGGTGGCCCAGGGCTCCAAAAAGATGTATCTCGGTGAACAGAGCAGAAGCTGCCTCACCTTTTCTGGCCTAGCCTTAAAAGTTACCCAGCATCAACCTAGAGTATAGATTACTAGGAGATAGGTTGAGGGCTGAGAAGGGGTACTGATGCTTACTGTGCGTAGAATTTTTAATTAGCTTGACTTTAGAAGTGTGGAAATGGATAGAGTTTATGGTAACACATTATAGTGAGATAACTAACACAGCTGGTTTATAAATGGGATTGTGGCCGAAAGGGATAGTATAGGGATGTAATTGCCAATTGAAAGAAAGCTAGAGAATAATCTAGAGACTGAATGACACAGTGAACCTGGAGGTGGATGAGGATTATGGTTAATAGTACAAATACAAGAATGTTCTTCTGTGAACTAGAACAAATGTACGTCACTATTACAAAGTAGTAAGAATATGGTAATGCATGGGAAAAATACACTTAATGTAACTTATGGACTATAGTAACAGCAATATTGTAATAGTCTTGCATCAATGTCAGAGAAGGTACTCTACCAATGCTAAGGGTCAATAATGGGGAGTATGGGATTTTTTTTCTTTTGGACTAAGGTAAACATTCTACAATTTACTGAGGCGATGACTGCACAACTCTGTGATGCAAGGGAGAGCCACTGAGTGTACACTTTGGATAGAATGTACAAGGCACGGGACTGTATAACACAGTGAACCATGTGGTGGAAGATGGACTGTGGTTAACAGTACAAATATGAGAGTGTTCTCTCATGAACTATAACAAATGTACAATACTAATACATGGTGTTAATAACAGGAGGGTATGGAAAAAATATACCAAATGTAAGCTATGGCCCATAGTTAGTAGTAATAGTCTGATGATGTTCTTTCATGATCTGTAACAAATGTTCCACAACAATGTAAGGTGTTGGTGGAGGGGTGATGTATGGGAATTCTGCACATTATGCTTGATTGTTTTGTAAGCTCACAACTTTCTCTCTCTCTCTCTGTCTCTCTCTCTCTCTCTATATATATATATATATTTAAAGTTGTCCAGCATTGTTTCTGCTTCAGTCTGTTGTTTACAAATGAGTCACAGCCCACCCAGATTTAAGGGGAGGGGACATGGAGCCCACCACTCAATGAAGGAATATCAAAGCATTTGTGGAAATATTTAAAAACCACCACAGATAATAATAGGTTGGTATATGGCAACCCTGTATTTTATGTATGACTCTTCTGTAAACCCACAACTTCTCTAAAAACAATAAAACCACCACAAACATGCAGGCTGGGGTGCCCACACCTGTGTGTACAAGGCCCCTTGTAGTACAGGGTAGAGCTGGAATGAGAAGAGAAGAGAGGTGGGCTGGGAGCTGGAAAGCCAGGGGCACAGGTTGACTCTCCCTGTGCTTCCATGTTCTGGCAAAAAAAAAAAAAAATCAGAGAATTTTAAATTCGAACCTAGCCTTGCAGGTCATTATGAAGGAATATTTGTTAAGGTAGGAGGATAGAACATATTTGTTTAATAGTTTGTCAACTTGATTTACAACTTTTAAATATTCAGGATATGATTTGTAGACTCCATTTGTATTCTCGTCTGGGCACTGAAAATGTGAGGCATAGTCTTGGTGGACGTGGCAGTAATATGGTGGTGGTAGTGGAGATCAATCAGGGCTCAACAGCTATTTATTGAGCACCTGCTATATGTTAGCAATCAGCCACATCTCACCACCACCACCACCACCATTGCCTTCATCATCATCATGGTTACCCTCACCATCATCATCACTCTTCCTTCCTTCCTTTCCTTTTTCAATAAACATGTGTTGAAAGCCTCTTGTGGACTAGGCACCATGCTAGGAGCTGGGAATGCAAAGATGACCATCATATGGTCTCTGGTTCAAGAAGCTTGCTGTCCAGTGGGAGAAAGGCTTGTAAGCAGATCACTGCAGTACAAAAGGGTAAGTTCAATTACAGAAGAGCATACAATGCTGTGGCAACAGAGGACCACGGAGGGATTTCCTGAGGTGTACTTGAAGGATAAGCTGGAGTACTACAGGCAGAGAATAGGGAAGGGCATACCAGAAAGAGGGAACAGCATGGAAGAGACGATTCTGGTTCAAGAACTGGTTCGAAGTTGAAGGGGGCTCGAGAAACAGAGATCTCTTTGGTGACCACGTGTCTGTTACCCACCCCCTTATTTTGCAGAACTTTTCTTCCCCCACTATAATCATATGATTCTAAGACCTCACCCCTGGCCTCCCAAGATTGGTGATACATCACCCAATAAGGACCAACCAGAATCCTTCCCCAGAATAATTCTATTGGAGTTGGAAGGGAAGATCCTTTTTACCCTATCTGGTTGAGAACTATTAGGAGGCCGAGCTGTGCATGGTGTATTGTCTGTCCTTCAAAGCAGTTGGTTGGAAAGAAAGGTGTTACTGTGCAGGGAGCAGCAGAGTTGAGAATGGAAAGAGCATCCTGATGATGTCAGAGCCCAGATCCATCTCAACTTGATTAAATGGTGCAGTTTGACTGGACCCTGGGGTGCTGCTGGGAGATAAGGTAGAAAAATTGAAGCTGAAGAGATAGCAGGAGCCAGATCTTGAAGGGCCAGGAGAAGGAGCATTGACGGGTTATCCTGAGGACAGTGGGAAGTCATCAAAGGACAGGGTTAATGAGGGAAGAACATGATCAGATTTCTGTTTTTGAACTATTATTCTGGGTTGGTAGGCAAGATTTATTGGGGAGGGGAAAGGGTAGGAGAGGAGAGGCTGATCTCCTCATCCTCTGCCAAGACATAATTGGGCAGGGAGAGTCCCAAGCTTTGAAATCACAACTTGTGGGGGGTTTCAATCAGCTTCAACTCTTGGTTGCTTTTGACTTTGGGCAAGTTATGTGAGCTCTGGTTTGTGCTGGATTCAAGGTAGAACTGGGGAGAAAAATCAGATGTCATGTGGTCATTAAAACAGTTCTGAGCTGGGGCCTAGAGATTCAGGTTCTAATTCCCTCTCTGGAAGGTCTGAGGTAACTCCCTATACATAAAAACCCCACACCCATCCACCCCCCTCCCAACCTCAGCCAACCTCCTGCAGCAGTTCCTGCTCTTCTTCCACGAACTGAACCTGATGGAGAAGACAGTCAGGAGGCATCTTCCAGGGACCAGGGTGAAGGGAAGGAGGGTGGCTGAGCCAGCCTTAGGGAGAGATGCCATTATGCCCAGTGGGGCCCCAGGCCTTCCCTTACTGCCAGGCCCACCCCAAACCACAGACCATGTCCTGTTCTCGGAAATACTGCCATTTCCCAGAGTTCAGGGCTCGTGGGGGAACAGAAGGAGGTGGCTTCACAGTTGCTGGAGGAGGAGGAGGAGGAGGAAGCCTCCCCAGGAAACCTGGAGGCCAAATCTGGCATCATAATAGGATGATCAAGTTTTGGGGCCAGCAAGCTCCCTGGGGAGGTTGAGTGGTGTAGAGGCTGTGAGCCAGGTCAGCTGCACCTGCTCCAGCCCAGGGCCTGGCCTGCTCTGATGATCTGAGATCCAAAAGGGCACAGACTCATAGACCTCAATTGGAATCCAGCTTCTCCATTTACTAGTGGGTGGTCTTGGTTAGGTTGTGTCCTTTCCCTAAGTTCTCTCAGCTTAGTTCTCTCAGCTGTGTAATGTAGTTAATAATCCCCACCTCAATGGCTTGTCCTAAGGATCACATGAGACAATGGATTTGAATGTGCTTTGTTAAGTAATGTCCAGGCACACTGTGAAAGGGGATGTCACTACCTTATTCAGAGCCCAGGGCTGTGCTCAGCCTGGTCCCCACCCAGGATGGTAGATCCCATGCTGGAGTCTGTGCCATGAGGCACAGAGCTGGGCAGCTCTGGGAGACCACCTCTTCTCTCTTTCTGATTACACCATGGGGAGGCCAGCAGGGGCTACACAGCAAGTTAGTGGCTGAGGAAGAATGGATTTCGACTTGTCCCCAAACCTTGCTCTCCTCCATCCTCACTCCCGTTTCTTCTTTTTTTCCCTCTCCTGTGGCTTCTTCTCATCACCGGAACTTACTTAAGTCTCTCCTATCCCCAGACTCCCTTTTTCCATGCCAAGTCCACAGCCAGCCACTGCCTGGCCTTTCTATTCTCCTTTTCAAAACTAAACATCCGCTTGAGTGGATGTGGCTCAAGCATTTGAGCGCCAACTTCCCACATGGGAGGTCCTGGGTTTGGTTCCTGGTGCCTCCTAAAAACAAAACAAAACAAAACAAGCAAACAAATGAAAAAACCAACTCAGGTGAGCTGATGTGGTGCAGTGGTTGAGTGCTGGCTTCCCATATACAAGGTCCTGGGTTCAATCCCCAGCCCCAGTACCTCAAAAACAAAACAAAACAAAAAACTAAATCACATACTGTTTTTGCAGCTCACTAGGTGAAACTTGTGTTTTAACATTGTAAGTCAATAGAAGTATAGAAGTGAGTGAAGCATGGATTTCACTTAGTTTTCGAAACTAAACAATGTACTGTTTTTGCAGCTCACTAGGTGAAACTTGTGCCCATCTTCTCTGTTTCCTCATTTCCCAGACACTGCCTCAGTCTCCAACAACCTGGCTTCTGCCTCTCAGCTCTCCTGACATTGCTCATTGCCTTGGCCACCAGGAATCTCCTTGAACCCATGAAGGAGCCTTTTCAGGCCTCAACTTTTTATTTTTTTATTTTTTTATTTTAAAGAAAGGCAGACTGCCACATGCAGCGCCTCATTTGGATGTGTCTGGAGTCTTGGAAGCTTGACTACCCTACGTTCTCCTACAAATGGACCTTGAGAGCTTGTTTGGAGGTTCTAGCAGGGGAGCACAGCTACTTGTATACCCTTGACCGAAGAACGGTCCTCCTCTAGCGGGGAAGTTCGTCCTCTTCGACCGAGCGTGCAGCTTCGGGAGGGATGCACATGGAACGGTGAGGGAGGAAGGGGACACCTGCCCAGCCAGCCAGATCAGCCGAATCAACCCTGGCGATCAGTGCGGTGACAGATGTTGCAGCCAGATCACCCTCACATCCCAGGCCTCATCTTATTGGACTGCTCAGCCACTTTACTCTCCTTTTCTCTTGCCTCTATGCTCGTTCCTTTACTCCAGGGTTCTATCCTAGTCTCCCTTCTATTTTCACTCTACGTTCTCTCCCAGGCTAATGTCTTCCCATCTCCTGACTTTAGCCTACCACCTACATGCCAACAGCTCCCAAATTCCCATCTCTAGCCCAGACATCTCTCCGAACTCATAATATATCCAAAGGGCTATGGCTATCTCCTCTTGGGTGTCTCACCGTGCTTCACACTCAACATGTGCTCAGCTGAAACTTCTCCTGGGTTCTCCACCATCTACCCAGCCAACTAAGCAAGACACCTAGGTATACTCGAGACTCTTCTCTCTCCCTCAACCCTCTGTCCAGTCCATCATGACCTCTTCCCTCCCTTTCCATCCCCATTGCCTCACTCCTACCCAGGCCATTGTCATTCCTCACATGGATTCCCACAACAGCCTTCACCCAGCAGGCAGAACCAGCGTTCTAAATGACAATTCTGCTCCCTGCTGCCCTCAGGATGAAGTCAAAGCTTCTCAGCTGGGTATTCAGCCTTATCTGTCTTTGTTCTTTGCTTCAAAATGTGTTATCCAAAAACAGCGAGCTCTTTGTGATTCTCTCTGTAATATGCTATTTTTCATCTTCCGTGCAGTTTCCCCTTCCTATATCATGATCCGCCTCTCTCTCCCGCCACCTTTTTTGTTCTAACTCCTACTTGTCCTTTAGAGCCAGCTTAGGTGTCCTCAGCCTGGATTACGGGGGCTGTATCCCCATGACCCCTGCTATCAATGCCCTTAGCACTCATCGTTGTATGTGATGCCTCTTTCTCCTCCTCAAAACTTTGGGTTCCCCAAGGTCGGGGTGGAGAGGGGTGTTGTCACTTTCTTCTACTATTTCAGGGGTCTAGCATAAGGCACATCCCAGTGTAGCTCAGAAAACATTTTATGAATGAATACATGGAAGGAGACAGGCAGCAATTTAAAGTAGCACAAAATCGTGGTAGATCTGCTTCAAAATTCACAAGGCAAACCAACTCAGAAAGGTCTGGACCAAAGTAAGGAGGTATTGATGTGCTGAACACGCCTCTCATGGTGGAAAAAGTTTGAGGTGAATATTATAGGCTTCAGAGAAGTCAGGAAAGGTACCCAGAGAAGTCCATTCCTGTCATAAGAGCCTGGAGCTGACTCTGATTCCAGAGCCCTGCCTCTAGAAGAGGGGCAGGGGTGGTGGGGTGGTGGTGACATGGGTGGTGTCAGGAAAGGCTCCACTATGAAGGCATCTGAGTTAGATTGAAAGAAGACCAAGGTTCACCGTGTGAATAACTGAGCTTTCAGATTCCCACCCATGGAGCCCCTATCTCAAATTAACCCAAATTTTGAGCAAGCAAGGCTGAAACAATGAGTTTTCTCTGTGAGGGATAGGTAGAGGAAGGAGGAGAGGAGGTGGATGTCTTCTAACTCAGGAGAAGACAGAAGGGTCCATCTGTTTCTCAAACCCCAGACTCTCAAACCAGGCCCCTGGGAGTTGGTGGAGAAAATTTGGGGAAGGTGCACACCTGTCCCTGCTCAGTGAGGAGGCATCAGGTGGGCTGCTCAGCAGACTTCCCAGGCCTCAGAAACTCCAGGTACAAGACCAAGGCTACGGGGACAATATCCACGGCTCTCTAAGTGGCTGCAGGTGGTAGGACTCCAGCCAACAGGCCACTCTCACTTGTCTCTCTGGAGCTTCCAATCAGCACAGGGGAGGGGGAAGCTGTAGATGTGGATGTGGAGGCCAGTTGTACGGGGGAGGAGCACTGGGCCAGAGAGTCAGCCACCCCTCATCACCACGAGGCTTTGGTGAAGACATTTGCTGATCCTGAGCCTCTGTTTCCTCCTCTCTGAAATGTGGATAATTCTTACCCACTGTTGCTATGGTGAGAATTAAGGGAAACCATGGGTGTTAAAACATATTTGAAATTGCAAGAGTGGGAAGGATAAGTTATTGATGTTGACCTTCATTGTAATTGTTAGGTTGGTAGGCCTCCTTCCCAGAACATGGTGCTGGAGTTGGAAATCTGACTGCTGAGTCCTGGAAATCCAGAGGTGAGGCTCTCTAGGCTGATCACATTGGTTGGTCATAGCATGGAACAGGGGATGGAGTGCTAGCCTGGAGCAAGACAACTACCTTCCAGTTCGCTTTGGGCAAATTACTGCTCCACCCTACACTGTTTCCTCGCTGTAAAGTGTGGCTGACAATGGTGAGGCTCCATGCCATATTTGTTGGGAAAGCTTTGAGGCTCCATTCATGCCCCCTCCTGGCTAACTAGTCAGCCTCCCTTCCTAGGCTCAGTGCCAAAGAGCCATGGGAAGGAGCTGTCCATTAAAGGAGAAGGTGCCATACTTGGCGGCCTGGAGACGAGGCAATGCAGAGCAGGGGACAAGGTCTCGGAGGTGGACAGGGCCCTGGGCATGGAGGCTGGGGATACTAGCCCTGGCTCCAGCAAGGACGCGCCGTGAGGACTGGGGCCATCTCCTTCCCTTCTGGATCTGTTTCCACCCCTGTAAAATGGGGTGGGAATAATAACCAGGCCTGTCTTACAGAGTCACTGTGAGAAAACACAGGAGACTGGATATAAACACAGCAAGTGGGGTCGAGGGGTAATGCAACTTCTTATTTATTAATATATAATAACAAAAATGATAAAGCTCTTATATGCAACTGTTTAGGTCTCTGTTATAAGGTCTTGGTCTCTTTGTCTGGACTGGCCGTGACCTTCAGCTCCGGAGTCTGGGCTAGGAAGACGTTCCAGTGACCTGCATGGAGGAAGGTAGAAGAGGGGTGTGTGTGTGTGTGTGTGTGTACGTGTTTACAGCAGAAGCAGAGTGACTGGGGTAGGATGAGTGAGGAAAGCTTAGGACAAGGAAGAGCACAGTGGGCCAGGGTTTGGAGCCCACAGGGAAGAAGGAGGTAGTTATTGTCATTTCTCGGCGCTGGCACCTGACCCAATCTTCAGACAACCAGTGCACCGGCTGGGCCGTACCCTGGCACCTGTTGGTGACACACCTCTCTGCGACCTCCCCTCCCCCACCTGGGTCCTTCTCCCTAAGTGTCCTATAGAGCAAATTTAGGGTATCAGAGTGGAAAAGGTTAGGAGGGTTTCAGGAGTTCAACCCCACCAGCTGATGGGATTGGGGTTTGGGGGGGCTCAGGTCTCTCCCCTCCACAGTCCGGTCTCCCCTCACCCTCTAAGACCAAATCTAGCCAGTTCTGCTTCCCCTTTCCTGCTCCCAAGTTGGGAAATCTCTGGCCCAGACGCCCACTGGATTCCTGTGCCGGGAACTGACGTCCGTGGCTGACAGCCCTTCCCCCCACCACCACCAAAAAAAAACCCTCCTCTGGGGAAGTCCCAGAGAGGCTCGACCTCTATCCTTGCTCTCTCCCCCAGGCTCTGTTCCTCAGCCCAAAGTCCCACCTTCGTGGGTGCCGGTGAGCAGCCGGAAGTTCTGTGCCTCTTTCTGGAAGTCTTGCTTCCTCACTTTCTTGATCTGAATCAAGTGGAAGATTCCTGAGGGCAAAGACAAGGACATGAGCAGGGAAGCCGGGACCTCACAGTCAGTGAGACAGGGTGCCTTAGTCATGGAGCCGACCCAGTCCCCTGCCTCCCCCACCCCCATTCTGCTCAGACAGCAGTCCTGTTGATTAGATTCCCTAAATACTTTGAAGCTATCCCTTCTCCCATCCCCACTGGCAGCCTCCTCATTCAGCCCCCCTACGCCAGCCTCCTGAGAGCTTTCACGCTGTCCCCTTCTAGTCCATAATCCTGACTGCAGGCATTTGAAGCACACATGCTGCCCTGACAGCCCATCCCCTCTTCAGTAACCGCCATGCTCTTTGGCCCCCTCCCTCTTCCTACCCTGCTCCTGTCACCAGCACCATTCTACTCTCAGACCACTAACCCATGTACCATGTAAAAGAGAGAGAGAGAGAGAGAGAGGCAGGCAGCCTGCCCAGCCGGCCAGCATGGACTTGTCAAGCTTTTCTCTAGGCATTGAACTTATGATAAAAATCAATAGGTGCCCTTATTCAGACTCTAAGGGACTGACAAATGTCTGAGTTGTAGGCCTCTTTCAGGGAAAGTCCCAGTTCACCCCAAACCCCTGAGTGGCTCTGCCTGTGCCCCAGCCCTAACCAACTACTTGAAGTGCCCCGAGGGGGCCAAGCCTTTGCACGTGCCAGGCCCTCTGCTGGAACACTTTCTAGTATTGCCCTCATCCGCCCGGTGAGCTCCTGCTCGTCCTCCAAGCCTTAGCTAGGAAGTCTTCCCTCATCCACCCTCCAGGCAGCTATAACCTCCTCTTTGGGGCACTTGGCTCCTTTTTGTGACTGTACCTGTTTCTACAGTGCTATCATCATGCCTATCCCTGCCTTCCATGCCAGACTAGGAACTCCTGGAGTGTCCAGAGGCTGGCCCACACATGGCACGAGAATGAATGAAGCCATGGATGGATGGACAAAGAAATATGTGTGTTCGGTCGAGGCCAGGCCCAGTGGGGGAATAAGGGATCCCTGATGTTTGTATCCCCGGGGAGTTGGCCAATGGTCGTGCCAGCTGTTACCACCAGGGTCTGTGGCCAGAAAGAACAGATGCAGCCACCAAGGCCTCTGCAGGCCAGGACCGCCCTCCAGGAAACCAAGAACTGGCCCTGCTTATGGGAATCAGGGCAGGGTCTCACCAAGGAGAGCACAGAAAGCCCTGACCCTGGCGCTGAGTTCCAGTAATCAGGGAATGTCCAGCACTGCCCTCGAGACCCCCAGCCCAGATGCCAGGGACCAGAATGTGAAAGAGACTTGTTCCAAAGGCAAGGCGTGAGCACACTGGAGAGTTAGTTTTCTTCAGACGCTCAGGGCCTGCATCACTCAGGCTGGCAACAAGCGAGAGATGGGGAAAGGCCCTTCTGTACCAGCCGTGCCACTGCACACTCTCCAGGAGATTGGCAAACTGGAGGGGAGGTGACAAGGGCATGGCGGGTCCCCACACTTCAGCCTCTGCAGCACGATTGAAAGGACTGGGCTGTTTGGCCTGCATTCAAAAGCTAAACTGAGGGCCATGGTTGCGCCTCTCATCCTTTGAAGGGCTGTGTCAGGTTTTAGGGCAGCTGGGCTCTGTGGACCCACAGGGCAGAGCTGGGGTGTAGGGGGGGGCCCATCAGGCTCAGCTCAGGGTGAAGAACCCTTCATGGGCTGAGCCACTCACAGTGTTAGGAGGGGAGGGTGTGTGTGTGCTGTCAGGCGCTGGCGCTGTCAGGGAGGCTGCAGGGAGACTCCTTTCCTAGGCTGGGACTGGAATTGAGGCTCCTGAGACCCCCCGCCTCTACTCTGAAACTCCAGAATCTTAAAGGCCCTCAACCTTGAGCCAACTCTCTGCTCAGATTCTGGTTCCTGGGGCTGGCCCAGCCCAGCACAGATTTCAGCATCTACCTACTCTCTTCTCCAGCCTAGTTCTCCCCTTTCCCTCCTAGCCCCCAAGTCCTGCTGTTTCACAGAGTGAGCTGCTCCCCCTGAGGATCAGACCTGGGGAGTATTTGTTTTGCCTCCTACAGGCTGGACAGAGAGGTAAGGGGAGGCGAAAGGGGCCAGGGGGCTAGGAGATGGGGAGGGCTTGGTAACTGACGGGATGATGGGGCCTGGCAGAGTGAAGGTGAGGAGGCCCCCTTCCTTCTTCCTTTTTGGCTGGGCCCGGCAGTGATGAGCTTGACTTTGAGGTACACCCTGTCTGCACCATCCTGGGCACACCTTGGCCTTCCTCAGGTACGTCCCTAGAGTGTAAGGTCACTCCTGTGGAGGTGGCACTGGGGACGGTCAGACCTGGGTTTGACTCTTTGCTTTACTGATTAAACTGCGTGACTTTCAGCAAGTCGTTTTACCTCTCGGATTCAGTTTCTTATCTGCAAAATTGGGATATTAATACCTACCCCTAAGGCTTCTTAAGAGGATTAAACAAGGCATGTACAGAGGGCCTGCCACACACCAGAGTGCAGGGCATAAGAGCATGGGTTTGAGGCTGCTGCCTGCCTCCCCCTCCTCTGTGCCTATCTAAATCCTGTCCAGCCTTGGGCCCACCCTCCACGAAGCCTTCCCTGCCCGGCTCAGCTCCCAGTGAGCTCCTGCTGCACGTGGTCTCTAAGCCATGAGCTCCTAAGGATGGAGGCTGGGGTCCATTACATGCTGTGGTGCCAGCACCTGATGGGCGTGCCAAGCCCAGAGTAAACACTGCAGCCTGTCCAGGGACCAGTGGACTCTCAAAGCCCAAGAACTGTGAGGGTTACTGAATTAAACTCCTCAGCTGTTGACTCAATCCCCACCAACCTTAGCTTGAACCCTTCCCCTGAAGCTGTACACTCCTTGCTCCCTCCCATCCACTGTAGGAAGGCTCTAAGTAAGAGAAAGTTCTTCCTCTCATTGAGCTGAAATGTGTCTCTCTGCAACTGGTGGAGTGGGATGAGAAGGATGCCAGCATTTTCAGTGCCACTAAAGATCAGGGGCTGTCACTATGTTATTTCATGTAACCTTCCAAAAGCCCCCCTCCCCAATTAACTGAAGAGAAAACTGAGGCCCAGAGAGGTCAAATGATTGCCCAAGGCCACACAGCTAAGAGATGGCTGAGTGGGGATTCGAACCCAGGTCCATCTACTTCCAAAGCCCCCGTTTGTTGTTCTGACCCTCGAGGTCACTCAGAACACGGCTGCTCCCTCTGCCCAGGGCAGCCCTTCAGACTCATGAAGCCAGCGGTCCTGTCCCCCTGAGTCTCCTCTTCTCCAGGCTGAACAGCTCCGCTTTCTTCGTCCATTCCTTCTACGACAGGGGGCAGAGTAGAGCAGGGAAAGAGCCGCATCTGACGTCACAAGACATGGGCTCTAGCTCCCGCTGCTCCACTTACTGGCTGTGTGGCCTTGGGCCAGGTACTTCACCTCTCTGAGCCTCAGTTTCCTCATCTGTAAAATGGGGATAATAATACCTAACTCTCAGGATCTTGGAGGATCAAATAAGATAATGAATGTGAAAGCACTTCGTAAACTCTAAACTGCTACACACATTAGTTGCCATTATCATTTTCATCATTCTTCTTATTATTATTCCCTCTTCCACCCACATCCCCCACCCCAAACCCCAACCAAACCCATCAGTAGAAGAAAGGGACCTAATTGCTAATTTACCCTAAAGGTTTCTGTTTGGATCGGTGGCTTAATGTTTTACTGTACCCAGGGGATTTATGTTTTTCAAAAAGAGCCATAAAACTGAACTCTCAGCAATTCCCTTCCAAATTCAACCTTCAGTTGGCGATGGGAGCAGCCTGTTGAAGAAGGTGAGTTTCTCACGGAATGAAAAATATATCCTCGTGTCAATTTTCCTCAAGGTGATAGAATCCACCACATAGAGAAGGCTTAATGAAAGTGGGCCCTCCTGCTTGGGGGCACTGTGAGGGCTCTCTTGCTTGCAAACATCTCCCCAGCTGGCTGACCTCACAGCGTGCTAAAAGTCTACCAGGAGAGATCTATTTATTGCATCAGGGTAGCACTACCCTCTTCTTGGCTCCCTTCAAGGTGCAACAACCCCATCTTTCCAGGAGAGGGAGCAGGTCGAGGCCTTGACATCTCAGAATGAATGAGTTTATCGGAACTGTGGGAGAACCACAGACTCAGAGCCCCTGTCTTCCTATAGCTGGGATCAGAGACCCTAAAACCTGGAACAGCGGCCAGAGGCAGGTCTTCCAGGAACAGGGGCACCTTATCAACATGATGTCCCTACGGGCCCTGCAGAGGCTGGGGAGGGGGACAGGCCAGAGGCACACCCAGCTGGGAGCGGGCCAATGCTCACCTTTTACCAGCTTCCAGAGGTAGATCTCCACCTGGTCAGAGGCCTCACGCTCAAGGGCAAAGCGGTGCAGGGTGTCTGGGCTTGGGGACACCGACGTGTGGACGAGGACCCGGCCGGGTGCCTTCGGACACCTGGTGGCACTGATCTCACTGTGGCCGGGGTCTGCCTTGTCCTCTGGGAGAGACAAGGAGCTTGTGAACGCTCTGTCTCCCCACCCCTGGTAGGCCCAGGAAGTGGGCCACTGGTCTGACATCCCCCTCAGTGTCTCTACAGTCCTTGGGAAAGTACTGGTGCCCCTGGGAAGAGAAGGAGGGCACAGGAGAGCACAGAGCAGCTTCTCCAAAGTCACCTCCCATCGATTAGCACATCAAAAAATTCCTCACCCTTCAGGACCCAGCTTGCCTTCTACCTCCTCCAGGCAGCCTCCCTGGAACAGCTCAGCCCTTCCTGACCGCTCCCACCCACAGTTTTTGTTCTTGTTTGTTTTAAAAATTCAGGCTTTCAAGTCCAGCCATGGTTTTTTAAATACTTCTTACTTACGCCACTCACTCATGCCCTTAATCCCATGCTGCCTTGAATTGCTTTGTAATTGCTTCACTGGGCTATGTTTTATCTATAAAAAAAGACCCACAAGGTAAAGGGGACCAAGTCCTAAAAGTCTCTTGTCAGTTACACTGCTCAGCATAGGCTCTCAATGATCACACACAGAATGAAAGGTTTGGGGGAGGGTTGAGATGATGGTGGCAGTAGTGACAGTCGCAGTAGTGATGGCGGGAGAGGCGCTGGCGGTGATGGTTATGGTGATGGTCGTAAGGGTTCCCGTGCCAAATTGGATTCAGTTCTAAAGCCTTGGTGTGCTGGCAACCCAAGGACATTCCCCAGGACCTTCCAAGTACCCGCATTCCCCTGACCATCTCTCAGGGACTGAAGGAATACATCCCCACACACCCCTTCTAGACTCTTGCTTGTTATGAAGTCCTTCCAGATGTCTAACTAAGAGCTGGAAGGCTACACTGTCAATATCTTTAAAGGGGTGAGCCCAAGACCAGGTATGTTTATAAGGGAGCCCAGGAGTGAGCCTCAGCCAGGCTCAAAGAGAGGTCAAGGTGAACCCCCACTTCTCACTGAACAGCCCCATTCCTGTTATGTTCCCTCCATGACCTTCTCCCAGTAGCATATTACTCTCATAAATAAGAATTATCCCTTTTGTTTGAACTTCATTTACAATTCATAAAGTATTTCCATCAACACCGGTGGCTCAGAGAGGTTAAAGTAAATTGCCCAAGCTCCCAACAGTAGGTTGAGTAAGCAAGCTAACTCAAATTTGCATTTCCTGACATTAAATCCTGAGGTAGATGGAGACTTGGGATATATTTAGTCACTCGTTTATCTCATTTGTGAGATAACTCAGTGGTAAGGCTTAAATCAAATATGTGAAATCACAGTACAATACCAGGCACATAGTAGGTGCTCGATGCATGTTTCTTTTCTTTTTTTTTAGTTCCTTTCCCTTTCCCTCCCTTTCGATTTTGCAAACCTAGCCCTCTAACCAGATCTACTCAGGCCACAGCCTCAGTGCTTGCATTTTCCCACCTGCCTTCCTTCCAGGCTTGAGAGGATGGGCCTGACCCTCACAACAGGTGCTGTTGAAAAGCTCAGGGTCCTCTGTAAATGTCAATTGAAAAGAACTTGGAGAATAATCTAGGAAATGTGTAACAGTGATTTCGGTGGTGGATGATGATTGTGATCAATAGTATAAATATAAGAATGTTCTTCTTTAACAAAGTTTTAAGAATACAGTGATACACGGGGAAATTACAGCTAATGTAACTTATGAGCGATAGTTAACAGTAATATTGTAATATTTTTGCAATAATGGCAATGAAGATATTATATCAATTCTAAGAGACAACAATAGGGGGGTATAAAGGGGTAAGGGATTTTTCCTTTTGGAGTAATGAAAACATTCTAAAATTGACTGAGGTGATGACAGCACAACTCTGTGATATAAATGAGAGCCACTGAGTGTACATGTTGAATGGATTGTACAAAACATGGGGCTGTATAACACAGGGAAGCCAGTGGTGGAAGAAGGACTGTGGTTAACAGGACAAATATAAGAACATTCTCTGATGAACTATAACAAATGTATAATATTAATACAGGGTGTTAATAATCGGGTGGGTTGAGGGACAAATACACCAAATGTAAGAAATGGGCTACAGTTAGTAGCAATATTTTGACGATGTCTTTCATAGTTTGTGACAAATGTTTCACAAAAATGCAGGGTATTTATGGTGGGGTGATGTAAGGAGCCCTGTATGATGATATGCATGTTTGTTTGGTAAGTTCACAACTTTTACTTATTATTATGTATGTTCATGTATGAGTGATATACTTGAATACAATTTTACTTAAAAAATCACAGGCTCCTATTCTTAATGAGATACTCTGACGGTCTCCTCTACAGACTTGTCAATCCTAGGGTCACATTACATTATCGAAAGAACCCAGCCGGCAAGTCTGGAGGCAAGTTCTAGCTCCAGCTCCACCACAACTTTGCAGCATGGCTTAGGAAAGGCACTTCTTGTCTCTGGATCTTGGTTTTCCCATATGTAGATAAGGTTTGAACTAGATAGGAAGGCGATAGTGGTCAATAGCCTAAGCTTTGCAGTGACCTCATCGTTGTCACTTAGAGCTGTGTGACCTTAGACAGGGTATGCATCTTCTCATTTTTCTATAAAATAGAGATAAAGATACTTATGCTGTCCATTTGGCAAGGCTTATTAAAGGAATTCGTGCATGCAAAATACCTAGCTGGTACATGTAAGTGTTCAATAAATATTGGCTTTTACTCTTCAAAGTCCTAATATTCTAGGATTTTATGACTTCAGGGAGTTCGGACTATTATTTGATTCTGCATATGTGTCTAAGAGCCTCGGAATCTATTACTATAACATTTGATGGTTCCAATAAATCTGATTTGTGTGTGTGTGTGTGAGCCTGACATTCTGTGTTTCTCCAAATCCTGCCTTCTGTGGCTCTGAGTTTGTGCCCTTCCAGGTCTGGGATGACTGAGTATCCGTGGTCCTGGGAGGAGAGACCCAGGACTCATTCTGGCCAGTGCCCTCCCTGCCCCGGCGCCTCTTTCTACCTGGGCAGATCTTGCAGCACTTCCCAGCCACTTTCTCAGGGTGATGGCAGGGGTACTCGGTGGGGCAGATCACGCGCTGGCAGTCCTGGTGGCCGTCCTGACAGGTGCACAGGATGCAGGGCAGGGGTCCGAAGGAGCGGAAGACTGGGTGCCACACCTCCCCGTGGGAGTATGTCTTCCCACCGTGCACACAGGCTGGGCCAAGGAGAGGGGAAGGGAGGAAGGTCAGTGCCTTGGACCTGGGCCAGGGCCCCTGGTCCAGCCATGGGTGGGGTGGGGCGTCAGGAAGCCCCCACTCCACCAGCCTGGCCCAGCCACAATGCCTGCAGTGGAGGCAGGTATGAGGCCTGATCCCCATCTCTGACGCCCCCCCTTATCTCAGCACTCGGGGCTGAGAGGTAGCCAGTAAGGGCTTGCTGAAAAGAAAGAGCCCTCCCCACCCCTTCACTGGGCACCTCCGATGGAGCAAGGAGGGTGCTGGCCGGGCAGTCAGGAGAAGCCAGGTCACCTTCTGTCACCATTGGGCTGTGCAAGACCTGACGGGCCCCTTCCCCTTTCTCGGCCTCAGTGTCCCATCAGTACAAAGTGGGGCTGGGACTCGATCGCCTCCGCGGTCCCTGCAGGAGGCTTCTCTCCTCCTTTCTGCTGCCACAGCCACCCACTGGCCTCCTGCCCCACTCCACAGCCTGCCTCTGATCCCTTCTTCCTCTGCGGAAACTTTTCCCCAGCACTCCCTTACATTATGGTAATTTATTTACACGTCTGTCTTTCTGACTCATCTCTGAGCCCCTCAAGGGCGGGGGCCATTTTTCATCTCTCTGTCTGTCATCCCCATTTCCCAGCAACGCGTGGCAGATGCTCAAAAAAGTACTGTACTGGCACACGGGTCCCAGACCTCGTGCTGCCTCTCACACAATCCTCTATGTCCTCATCTGTCAAATGAGGGTTTAAGCCTGTCCCTGAAAGGATCTTTCTGTTTTGATGGTGTAGCAGTCCA
>JAQZBX010060255.1:0-17335 GCA_029593785.1 Cabassous unicinctus | reverse complement strand
CATTCTGACAGTTTTTTTTTTTTTTTCTTTTCAGCAATTCAAAAATGTCTACCTTCTTCTGGCCTCCATAGTTTCTAATACTAAATCCACAGTTATTCAAGTAATTGTTCCTCTTTAAGATATGTGTCGTTCTCTTGTCGCTTTCAAGATTTTTCATTGTCTTTAGTTTTCAGATGATTATGACATATCTGGGTGTGTATTGGGTTCTCTGAGCTTCTTGAGCCTGTAGATGTATGTCTTTCTACTATGGAGATGTTGGTATTTTTGTTTCTCAGCAGACCATTGATCTGGTTAGGTTCCAAGCTGCAGCTCCAACCCACTTTCTGTATCTTTGTTTCCAATGTCAGATCAGTTTTGAAAGCTTTTGCAGTGCCATTTGGATCGGTCCTGCATGTGCACCACCCAGTGACCTGTCTGGCACATGTGCAGTGTGGGCAGCTGTCAAAAGTCTTTGGAATGCTGTTTAGAATCAGTTCCATGTGTTCACAGCTCAGAAGTGAGCTCAGGAGATCTTAAACAACTTTACGGGGTCACTTGCCTGAGCTCTGTCCTCTTCATCACCTTTCCATTACTTCCTGTTCCTTGGGACCCCCTTTTTGATCCTTCATCCAGAAAACCAGGTATTAGGTTACTTTGCTCTGCTGTACACTTCCTGCCATGCCGACAACCATATCTGGGACCAAACAGCAAGAAGACCAAAGCCAAAAAAATATGATAAACTCACCAATGGTTTGGTGGTACATCTAATTCTGATCTTCTTCCCCGATCTGCTACTATTTACTTTTCAGAGTCCTCTAATAGCTGCTCCATGCATTCAGTGGGAGAGACAAGATAGAATGTACTGGCTCAATCTTACCCAGAACTGAAAGCACAATAGCAATTTTGAAGCATAATGAATATTAGGTTGTAGCTATGATGGTAATGAGTAGGAGCGAAACAAATAGTTAACTTTGTTGGTTTTAAAAATCTCTTTCCAATTCTCATTTCTAATGTTTAAATACATTGTAATTCACTGATTTAGTTAACTAATATGTAAGAACTTTTCTATTTTAATAGATGTGTGCTGGTTCTTTCTATGCACATTTTCATTGCAGCTAACTACTTTAAATAATATGCAGAGGCTTGTGCTAATTTGGGAGTCATCATTTTCACGTAAGAACTCTCAAAATCCCAGGGTTCTGATGCTTGGTCCATTCATTCTTACAGTCTGTGTCTGACCACAAGGACCGTTCTGTTGTAGTCATGGGACTAGACAGGTTTGAGCTAGAATTCTGATGCTTCCACTTACAAACTTATGACCTTGGGCAAGTTACATAACCTCCTTGTGATGTGCGTAACTTAAGATATTTTTTTATTTTGCAGTTCATCCAAACCAGAATCACAGACTTGGGTTTATTATAGGAAATATTGATAGGAAATATCATTCTCTTGCATTCACCCATTCTTTCCTTCCTTCCACCTATCCATCCATTTCCTCATCATTCATGTACTTTTACTTACCATTTCCCAGGTCCTAGGTTAGGTATAGGATAAACAGAGATGAATAATGTATATCCAGCCCTTAAGAACTGTACCATAAAAAAATCATTGTAGAAGGAATCTGTAATGTGTTAGGTATGTAAAATTAGGTTAGAATTGAAAATATAATTATGCAATGTATGGGGGTGGGGTGAGGGTTTTATTGCAAATGGGATTCATCAAAATTACCTTGCTATGAATATTGCCTAGAAGGTTAAAAGAGAAATGAACATGAGCAGGTGCACACAGTGGTTCTTCATTCATCCAGGTGCTGTGTGACACCCAGGTATGCAATGCTGGATCACATAGCCCCTGCTTTGGGAAAGTTTATCATACCAATGAACTGTTTTCATCCCCCTTTATGCATCTTCCTATCACACATTTGTCTAAATAATTTTAAGAATTCTTTTATGTTTAGCCTCATTTCTCTTTTAGTGATAAGCATTCCCGAAACTTAATTCCCACAATGCAAAGCGTTTCATTTTATTGGACTTGAGACTGATCTCTCTGCAATATTAAGAGGTGCCCCTAGGGTCACTTTTAAGTATTGGAGATTTTGTTAAGATCATTCTTTTCATAATTCATGCCCCCTTCAACCTTGGCTATTCCAGATTTAAGAGATATTTTCAAGTATTATAAACAGTTCCTTATCCTTATACTTTTGCTCATTTTAGTTGTACCTGTTTAACTCCGTTATGTGTCCTTGTAGGTTTGATAAAAGAAAAATACACATAGTATACAGGTAATCAATCCCTCTAACATTTACTTAGCATCCCTTATTTCACAATGCTTAGGGATGCCCTTCCTCTTGGGAAGAGACAAAGAAGTAAAACCCATCTGCTTTTACAGGAGTCACATTTACATAAGTAAAATATAGGTATAGAAAAATATTTAATAATTTAAGGCACTGATGGATCATGAGTTTGGAGTGAACTTTGAGACCTCAACCTCCCTCTCCCCCCACTTCCAGACCACACGTGAATTACACTAGAGAGGGGAGAATGTATTTTAAAGATCTCAAGAGAATACTGTTTCACAAGCTTATTCGATACATTTCAGAAAATTAGTTTTTGTGTCTATCCTCCATTGTCCATGATACAGAGTAAATGAGCTTTCTCCTTCTGTCCATAGTAAAGGCCCCTACCAGCTCTGAAATGATACCGAAAATAGCCCATTGTTCTATTGAAAACCTTGGCATTAATCATCAGGTCACCCCCCACCGATCCGCCTCTTCTTCAGAACAATTTTTTAAATAATTCTGATTCGATAACTTTTTCCTTTGGAGTGTATCACCTCTCCAGGTTCTTCTTAACTTTCACAGGAGTGGAGTCTGGCATTAGACACACACAGGGAATTAGGGTTGTCATGGGTACAATGGAGAGGAAAAACCATCTCTTCATTCCTCCACTGCATACCGATCTGGAATCTCATGGTTCACCAAATGTGGTGCTCCCCTGTTAACTCCTATTATAGCCTTCCCCTGGCCCCTCCCAGGCTTTGCTCCCCTGTGTCAAAAAGCAGACAACATTCAAGGTCACTCCCTTGTCCTCAGTACAATCACCACCTCAAATTTTGCTTTGAAAGTTATACATGTAGGCCAGGAATAGGGAAACTTGGAACTTCCTTGTGAAGTTTTGCAGCTGAGTTGGCTTTACAACCTCAGTTAAAGGCGACACAAGCCTTGTGTCCAGGAATGGCTGAGGTGCAATCTGACAGGCAGCATATGGGGGGTGGGCGGTGGGGAGAGGGGACAAGGACAGTGTCACCCTGACACGCACGCTTTCACTGCTGTCAGCGTGGCACAGTATTTTCGTTGCTCCATTCGCTCTACCCCACGCTCAGCTCGCCCCAGCCCCTCCGCCCACCTGCAGGAGGTGGCTGAGAGCACTTTTCCTTCTCCCCTCACCGCCTCGCAGGATTTGGGGAAGAGGTTGGTTCTAGCAGCTCTGAATCATTTTCCCACAGCCTCTGCGTGGGGAGTGTTTTCTCTGATTAACGCCCTATTTGTACTTCCTGAGCTCGTGCGTGGACTGTGGATTACTATTCAGCAAGCCATCGTTTTACTCACCCAAAATAGCTGCGCACATTTCCAAGGCTTTCCATCTGAATTGCACACAGCATCTGGTCTCCGCTCTCCCACTGCATGAGCAACCGGGAGCTAGGTTTAGTCAGAGTGAAACTGAATCATTCAACCAAGATCAGGAAATGCTTTTTTTAGTTTTCCAGTTTTAAGTAGAGCTGCAGGTGATTTCTTAAACTCGATTTGCATATTTTATTATAAATTTCACTATGGACTTAGTCCTTGCTTGCTTCAAGCAGAAGCCTTTCCCCACATTGTCCCACCCCCACGCCACCCCCTCCCTGATTTGCAGCTTGGGGAGGATTTCGCACAAAAGGAACCTAGTCACTCTGCCTCAAGTGATATTTATTTTTCTGATGCAAATTAGAAAATTCTGGAGACGGTTTTTGAAGCAACATTTGCCAGACACTTCAGTGAAAGAGTATGTGTTTACAAATCTGTAGATCTCTTTTGCAATCTATGAGAAATTTCCAGGACAAACTGCAGATGGCACCCCTGTCCTCCTATTATAACGTCCAATCTCAAGCTGAAAGAGTTGGTCAAATTTGCAGCAACACTGTCCCTTTTTATTCAGTGCATAACAAGGTTATCCTGAAGCAGATTACTAGGTACTAATTAGGATCTACATCCAAGATGGTGTATTTTTTGTTTTAATGCAACTGAGGAAATAGAGAATTATTCCAAATATATAAAGTAAACTCTTTGACCATAGTTTGCAAATATGATATTATATAATGGTAAGCATACAGTGCAAATATTTTTTTAATTACTAAAAGAAGTCATTTCCACTGTGTGTGTCTTACTACTGCTGGATGGCTTCCTCCTAAAGAAGCCTTTCTTGGTATTTAAAGAAAATCATCTTTAATGCCCTGTGTTTTTCATCTTGTCATCTCTAAGAGCTATTTCCATGTTTCTATCAAGCTATGGGAAGGATCGGGGGACTAGCCCTGTTTCAGAGAGGGTGGGCGTCCTTGTAATCCTCAATTAAAGTTGGGAATTTGTGGGTGGAGAAACCTTGCCTCAGAAACAAAATGGTCGGTTGATGTCTGGAACAGAATGTTGAGTGAGCGTGAAGTTTCTCGCTGCCCAAATTAGTAACTAGAACCCCAAAATGAAGACAAAGAGGTATCAAGTACCACATATTTTGAGGATGGGGCAGATTCCCTGTGCAGCTGAAACAGCTCCGCCCTGCTCCAGGAGAAAGAAAATGAGACTCGCAGGTGTGAGCCATCAGCCTGGAGAGATGGGCGCTGGTTTTTCCTTCCTCTCAGAGGGAAAGGATGCTTGCCAAATCCTCTGCCCCCAAACCAAAGGACAAATGGAACTTCTCAGACTTTGTGGGCACCTCCCAAGAAGTGGAGTATGGCATCTAGGTACTGGTTCAAAATCTGCTCGTGTGCTCCCAGCATCCGTCTGAGCCGGGGCAGTATAGAGTTGGAGAAGGAGGGGAAAATGGGGTAGAGGGGAGTGAGGAGATATGGGGGGCAGCAGCTGGCCAGCCAGCACAGTCACTGCCTTTTCTGGCTTGGAGGTGGGGGGTTCATCTGGAGGCTGAAAGAAGGGAATTGGGCTCAAGGTCTCTTTTTGGTCCTCTCTAAAAAGGGTCACCACAGAGGGAGGGACACCAGCCCTGAAAGACTGCAAAGGCATATATTTAGAGCAAGAGCTGAAGATGGGATAGAAAGAGGATAAGCGAGAGGTGGGTCTCCAGTGTGGGGGACCTGCATAATAGAGGTGACCCCCAGGAAATCATACATTGGCCCGCCAAGGGAGCCAGCACGTGGACCCCAGAGGGCTCAGGCCAGCGCGAGGCAGGCAGATGCAGAGGACAGTGTTTTCAGGCTCAGCACAGTGAAAGGCTGTTTCCCCTGCTCTCCTGCAATCAGCCAGGTCCTGGAGAAGCCGGGACCAGAAGAGGGAGGACGGAGAAAGAGGCAAAGGGCACACTGTGCCTCTGCCTGCTTCAAATCCCTCCATCCCAGACGTTCTTGCTTGTTTGTTTGCTTTGGGTGCTACAGGCACCTTCGGCAGTCCAGTCAGGAAGCCTATGGAACCCTTCTCAGAAAAAAATATTTATTTTAAAATGCACGTAATATAATAAATAGTATTATCAAGGATACTTTATTGAAACATAATTATCAAAATATTTAAAAAAACAAATTTGTGATATAGTAATATAAGTACTTCTTTATAAATATAGTAAATAATAAGATCTAGAGGTGGGTATAATTAGAGCCATCATTTTAAAGTAGTGATGAGCATAAATGATATTTCATAATATCTGAAATGATTGTGATATCATATAGTAATGTTTGTTTTTTTCTATTGGTGACAAAGTCATAGATACTGCTAATACTACAATGGCTTGTTGCCTATAAAAACAACTGAAAGAAATGCTACATTTCATTAGAGGTTAGTGAAATTATGTACTTTTTTCCCTATCCAAGTTCATGGACCCCTGATGTCCATGGACCCCAGGTTCTAGCGATCCAATGCCGCAAAGCATGGTCACAACCACACAGAGCAAGAGCAGCAGGTGGACATCAAGCTGCAGATGAGCTTGTAGATTTTACCCACACAGGACTGAAGATTTTCCTAATAACTGAAAGTAATCAGAAAGTTAAAGAGTCTGCCCAAGTTGCTGGTAAGGGTAAGGACAGGAGCTTCAACCTAGCACGATTTGGACCGAGTGAAGAAAACTGAAAGTTTTTCATGTATGTGCTCTACTGAGTTCATTTTGCAATTTTGGATTTTTTCCCCATTATTTCAATTTATTCAACAGCAATGTACAGATTTTGCAACAAGACCTCCAGGATTTGGCTTCTGGTGACCTTGGACAGTCTTTACTTATTCTAGCCTCAGTTTCCTCATCTGTAATACTCCGTAGGGTCGTGGCCAAATTAGTTAATCTGTGTGTGCTTAGAACAGAGCCTGACATGTGGGAGGAACTCAATAACCTCAGTTAGCATTACTAGGTTGATGCTTCCTGGGCTTCTGCTCCATGCCTGGCCCAGTGCTACATGCAAACTTCATCTTCTATAATATCTGCAGGTTTAAAGAAAAGCTAATCCCTGCATTCCCCAGCACATTTGATCATCAATTGCTTGTCATTGTCGTTGCTAACAAACTGGTTATAAATAGAATAAATATGCAGTCCGTGCCCTTCTCATTGCAGTGTGATCCTCTGAGGGCTCATGTGACATAATGTTCCAGGGCAGCTAACCTTTGTCACGCCGCAAAAACCACTTCCTAACTAGGCCAGCAGACTGTATTCGCGGGGAAATAGGTTCTGTAGCTGAAGTCATACCTTTTCAGACCATGTTCCATGGGCTTTGCGTCATGAAATACGAACATGGTCAACCCAACAATGGCCCATTTTTAAACTATGACTCTGAGGCCTAGACTTAGAAATTTTTAATTCCCTGAATATGTAGCTTTATAAATGATATTATGACATTAAAAGTGATAAGGACTTTAATCTCCAACTGTTTTCGATGAATTATCCTAAGAAAATTCTGTCTTAAAACGCTAGGGCTTCTGAATTTGTCGATCTGTTCACACTCTCTAAGGTATTTATGCAGGGGTATAGAAATCGCAGAAACCAAATACTTCATGCTTTTTTTGTTTTGTTTTGTTTTACTTTAGTTATTTTAATGAAAGATCCTCATGTTCCACTTTTGTGTTTCCCCCATCCTTTCCAAATGGGACAGTTCTGTTTAATTGAAAATATTTCCATTGGCAAAGGAGTAGTTGCCCTTTACAAAATTGAAAGTTAAGCAATTTAAAATAACTGGGTGTTTCAATCATATTAAAACTCATGTCCTAAAAAAGACTCATCCATCTCTATTTCCCGTATTACAACTATGATTTGTAACATATCCCTGTAAGGTATCCTGGACCGTGGACTATCAAGGGATAATTAACACCCGAATTCTCTTCTGTTCTGTTTCTGGTGCTTCATTCTCCCTTTTGGTCTTTGGGTCAATCATTTGATTTTTGTGCTGTACTCCATTATCAAATTTTAAAAAAAGAGACAGGATACGTATGTATCAGTTAGCTTTGGCTGAATGACCAGCCCTCCCATACATGACATGCAAAATAACGATTGATTTGCTGACCATTCTGTGGATAGGCAGGGTGGGCTGGGTTCCCACTGGACGGCTCCACCTGAGGTCAGCTGGCCACGCTTCTCATATGTCTGGTGCAGGGGCGATGGAGGTAACTGGAGTGCATTATCATCATCCAGCAGGCTGGCCTGCTCCTTCACAGGGTAGCAGACAGGGTTTCCAAGAGCAGTAAGAGAGAGAACCCCCAATGCACAAGCACTTTCCAAGCTTCTGCCTGTGTCACCTTTGTGAATGATCCATTGGCCAAAGCAAATCACAAGGCCAAGCCCAGATTCAGGACATGGGAGAAGAAACTCTAGCTCTTGATGGGAGGAGCTACAAAGTCACATTGCAAAAGGACATGAATGTGGAGATAGAGGGAACTTGTGTTCTTTGTTATTACCACGGTATCCTTATATAATAGAATGTTCACGATCGCTCATATAACCCTCATAGAGAAAAGGTCTTTTTTTCACAATATTATTTATTGACATTTCAAATACTCGTTTAATGTTCTAGGAATATAATGGAAATTATAATTCCCAACGTTTTTTTACCATATTTAAAATTCTTTTCTTTGATAGTTTTTTCCTTGTTAGCTCTTCTTTCCTTATAAATTATTTAACATGTTCTTTCAGAAACATAAGGAAAAGAAACAAAGCACTCTCATGAAGTGTTGAAAAAGCTGCATTCTCATCTATCATTACACATGTAGCAAAGGTCAGTTAAATCTGATACAGCCAGATTTTTTACATAGGCGGTGTGGGCGGGAGGGTCCCACATCCCATTTGCTTAAAAAGTATCCAATGTATGAGCCTTAAAACAATGCACAAAAGAAGTAACACATAGGTTTCCCACACACCCACCCACCCACCCCCTCCCCCTCACGCCTCCCTTCTCCTTTTTAAATGCAATTCTGTCTTTCCTGTGTCTTGATGATGCAGAGTCATTGTGCTCCAGTGTTTCTAAGTGGGAGTTGCAAGGAGTCATCACTAGCAACCAGCGTGTCTGTTCTAACTGATGTGAAATAAGGCCAGCCACACTTCTGGAAGGAAGGTTCTCCTCTACCAAGGGCCTTGTGGCAGTCTAGTCCTGAAGACAAACCAGGGACCTGGAAATCTGTTTGGCAGTAACTTGGCTTGATGCCATGTGCCTGCCAACCCCTGCTGAAGGGCATTTTTTCAAAAGAACACGCTGTGCCGTTTGCTCCGCTACAGGTCCCTCTCCGGGATGGGTCTCCCAGATGTCCTGAGGTTTTGTAGCTTTTCCATAAAGGCACTTGTGCACTTGCAAATTGGGTCTCTGTAATTATCCTTAGAGATGAGCCTATATGCTTTTTTTCTTTTCCTCTGGATGGAGAAATAATCTTTTGAAAAGCAAACTGATTGATGAAAGCAGTGAAATCCACTGTGAATGAACCATTAAAAATAGCAGTGCTTGAAAGGCATATCAGCAATGTTAATGAGGTCACGACAGCACTGGGAATGGGGTGACACACTTTTGGAGCCCTCCCAGCGCTCCTAATACATTATTTCATTGAGTGATTGGCAGGACTGTGGGTGTAGCGGCGTGGTGTCCCTCTGCTCCCCACTCCTCCCTGCTTCCTGTTTTTATAATTAACAGGCTGTCTCCAATTTAGAGGCAAAGCGCATTAACGCTCTTTGCGAAGCTCTCCAACTAGGCCTGAAGGGGTATCTCATTCATTTGTTAGTTCCCAGAGCCCTTTCATACACCTGCCTGTTAACCAGGCTTTGGAGGAAGGATTTCTGCTGGCTCTGATTTCTTCCTTTAAACAAATGGATTCTTTGAGGGGATATCTTGGAGTCCTGTGGTTTACTGAATAATATTCAGTATGATGAACTATAACTGCAGGCCTTTATGGAGGAGCTCAAAATTTCAAAAGCAAAAGAAAAATCTAGCCTGTGATTCTCTGGCTCGTTTTTGTTTATTTAACCATTACCTCATTACACAAATGACTTAAGGGGTATTGAAAAGTACATCCTCTGCATGTCCACTCTCCACCCTGCTCTGTGCCCCAGAAGGTTGACCCACGGACTCCATCAGCATACTCCCTTGCTCCAGGGCTGCTGTTGGATCTGGAGATGGGAGGCAACAGCAGGAGAGGGGAGGGCAGGAGGAAAAGGAAGGTGAGGTGTTTATTCCCCACCCCTGACTCAAAGCCACATCTCCTGCTACTCTGTCCTCTCCACAAGATAGGGCCACCCCTATGTAGGGGTCGTAGTCACCATCCACTTCCCTTACACTTCAGTCCTAACGCTAGTGACCCTGGGGCTATATTGGTTTTCCTAACCTGTGCCCACATCTTGGCATATTATTAAACCCTCCTCGGTTTCACCAGTTTGCATGTGCCATCTGTTCCTTATGGGGCCCTGACTGATGCACATTCAAGACCAAAGACTGAAATGAAGAATGGAGGAAATCAGAAACACACAATGATGAGGATAACTTTTAAAAGAACAGGATTAATATTTGCATAAAATACTTACCACGCCCCCAATTTTGTATAGTTGCTCCAGGTAGGGTGCAAATTTGACATTCAGCTTCTCCAAGGAGATGAAATGAAATATAAGATGTATTGTAGATTTTCTACTGAAATTGCCTTGCAATACAATCCACAATTTTAAATGCTCTTCAGTGGAAAATATTTGTGCGTGACCTCAATACTTCTCGAAACATACTTTTAACCTGTTTTCATGTATGTACATACATAGCATGGCTAGGATTTGGTAAAATATGCATAGGCCAAAGTTGACTTCTGCCAGACTATAAAACTGCAGAGAAAAATATATAAAAGGGACACACCTATACTTATCCAGCCTGAACAACATCAATTACAAGTAGAAACAAGCAAACAAGAAGAGGCTTTTGAAGGAGTGGTGGGAGTTGGTTCCTGTAGAGTTGAGGACAGAGCCATTTGTTTTCACTAAAGTGCTTCTCCCCTGGAGGCACTGGTGGAATGAATCAAAACACACTTCCAGAAAGCTGCCAATATTGCCTGAAATGTGTGTTGGTGGGGGAAGGGGTAGGGGCGCAGAAGGAGGAGCTAGTGTCTATCATACTGGCTGCTCGGGGACATGGAAGTGAGGAGGACAGAGACTATGTTCAAGTCTCTTGCAGAAGAGATCACAGCTCCCTGGGTAGTTAAGGGTCAAACAAATAGAAAGTCAGAAACTGCTGGGAGACTGCGAGAGCCCCAAAGCCTGGCAGACGTGCAGAGCTGGAAATTTCAACGATGCCTGACCCATCGTGCTCAAGGCCCTAAAAGGAAAACAGCAGGTATCCAGAGAGGTACAGAAGACACCGTGGAAAGAGATACTAAAGGGGCAGCAGAAGCAGAAGAGTCTTTTGTGGACCCCAGAAAATTATATTCTTAAGCTAAACCATTCCTGTGCATGGGAGCCTATTATATGTGGGGCCTTTTGATTAGATTCAGTTAAGGGACCTTTCGATTGGATCACTTTCAATTAGATCACTTTAAATCAGGGGTTCTTAACCTTTTTTGTTCCACGGACCCGTTTGCCAGTCAGATGAAAACCACGGACCCCTTACTAAGTCCACACTATACTGTGTATTACTTAATAAATATATCACATGCGCACCAACACATCCCCACAAAAACAATGGTTTTTTGAATTTCAATTCAAGCTCATGGACCCCTTGTTAAGAACCCCTGCTCTAGGGTTTTGAATGGACTACGTCAGTGAGGCGTGACCCAGGCTGGGTCTCCTCCCTCTTGCTGAAGTCTTACAAAAACTAAGAACTGAAAGCAGAAACACACAGAGGAAGAAGAGACACAGAGAAAGGGAGCTCTGCCAATTTGACCCTGCTGTGTGAGAGAGAGGACTCCAGGTTCTCCTACAGCTGCAGAAATACAGAGAAGCCCCGAGAGGCTCAAGGAGCAGAGGCCCAGGGTGAGATGCCTGATTGCCCACCGCTGAGCTTGAGGAGAAAGGAGCGAGACCTCGGCAGACCCGCCATCTTGTCTCACCACGTGGTGGAACTCCACCATCTGCCAGCAGCCGACCTATGGTGAGAAAACATCTCTGATGAAGCTTTGATTTGGACATTTTGCAGCCTTGGAACTGTAAGCTTTTACCCCTAATAAATTTGCCATTGTAAAAGCCAACCCATTTCTGGTATTTTGCATTAGCAGCCTTTGGCAAACTAAGGTACGCCCCCAGCTTAGGAGGCTCCTAAATACCTCCACACAGTATATTAAAGAGCTGTCCATGTCTACTGCCTGGAGACCAAACACTTCGGTAATATTGATTTCATGAATATGCCCAAGTAAACGGTTTCTTTTTGGCAAGTGGACTTTAGCACTCTCTATTTGAGGCATTTTTTCAAAGGATTTCTAGTAGCTCATGCTATAAGGTGAGTTTATTTTTTCAGCCTAGTGATTTAAAAAAATGTCAAACCTTGGCCCAACCACATGGATGAGTTTTCTTTCATTGTTAGGAAGGACTCTTTGCTGCTTTCAGATGTCTGCAAGCTTATTTTTAACTGGACAGGAAATGTATCTAACCATGCGTTTATTTGTAGGCGGAACTTTTTGGAGGAGTGTTATTGTTAGAAAACTGCATTGGGATTGGAAATGAGGTTGGATTGAACTCCACACAAATCTAAGTTATAATTATATACTCTCCGCTATACATTTTTTTTCAAAACAATCTTTCTGCTCATCAGAATTTGAAGCCTTGTAAATAATGGTTACATTTATTATTCACAATTTGATAACATAGCAATTGCCTTTTATTTGATTTCAAATGAAAGTCAAGAGGTTTCGATTTAAGCTAGGGCTGAATTAATTAATGGTAGCATGTCCACAATATTGAGATAGGTGAAAAATAGACATTATAAAGATTCTTTAGTGTTGTGTCCACATGACAACTGAGCAGTTCTTGTTTAGCAAAATTAAATATCCAGTTATTTCAGTGGAAGAGAAATAACTCAATCAAGGCTTTGCCTGAATATTTCCTAGTTTCAGAAAAGGGGTCTATGATTTCGTGAATTTAGTAGTTCTTAAGGAGAACCACTTCCCTCAGAGAAACTGCTTGTATTTAGAGCTAGCACTAGGGATGGACAAGTGTTTCAGAAGAGAGCAACTAAGCCTAATACCATAAAGAGGGTAAAAACGAGGTTCAGGAAACAATGGGAAACGCCACCTCAAAAAGTCACTGCCCATGGGTTTATCTTGTTTCCTAGCTGGTAATAGTCCTTTCCCTGAAGGATAACCATCTGGAGGGAGTTCTTTTGACCCTTTTTGATATGCTTGTCCTTCTGAAAGTAACCATCAAACTGAATGAAGTCTGTTTCCCGCCATCTCTTTGAAAGAGAACCACCTAGATGGATAAAGCCATAACTCCCACAGGCCAGACCAAAACCTTAACCCTCTTCCGATTTAATATTTAAGGCATTGTTGACTGAAGGTAGGTTGTTCTTTTCCCTATGACCAAACTTAATTAGTCTCAACAAGTAACTTAGATATCCTTTAGCTCTGCCTTGAGCTCAAATTATGAAAACCCCAATGTTGCATATTGGTCAGGGTAGTTCTCAGAGTCCTCTATACACTTGGTGGTTGCCGCTTGTTGGTGCCCACCGTGCACCAGGTATGGATTATGTGCTTTGTATGCATGATCTCATTTAACCCTTACAACAATCCCAGGAGACAGATGGTGTCCTCTATCTCTCCTTCACGGAGAGCTGAAGTGATGGTCTGGAGGTCACCAAGGGAACAACTGTGCTGAGCCTTGACTATCCCACTCTTTGCATAAGGCCCTAACATTTTAGGGCTCAGGGGAAGAATCTGCACTATGTCCTGGGCTCCCTGGAGAGATAGACAATTTAGAGTAATAGGACTACAGTTTATCTCTGTGCAACAATCCACTTTCCCTTTTCAGGAAGGGGATTGTCTAAGACTAGAGAGAATCCCCATAACCTCAGGGGCAGTTCCAAGTGTGATCACTCCCATATCTAGGAATATCAGCCATCACCAGAACTCACGTCAGGGGCGCCCCTATTCCTCTGCTATTGCTTTATCACCTCTCGTCTCCTCGACTTCCCGACTTCCCGAGTGGGCTTGTTTCAACTACTCCTATACTTTCAAATAAGAATACATTTTTAGAAATTCAACTCCAGAGGAGCACAATTCCAGTGAAGGTACTCATTCAATGTAAATCCTAATGTCCTGTGTAATTGGCTCTAGGCTGCCCAGAGCCTATCCCATTCCCTTGGAGAGAGAGATGGAGTTCATGTTTTAAACCATTGCCCATGTGATTCGGAAAGACAGACTCTAGGAGTTGAAACAGGATGTGCCCCCTCCACATTTTAATTGCTTCCAAGAATGATCTGATAATTGCGTTCCTTTGAAAGATACATGAGAATATGCTGAAGTGTCCCAGCAAAACAAAAGAAAGTCTCTATATGGTTTCTATTCTTGTCAGGCTCTGTTGACAGGAATTGAATGCTCAGGGGAAAAGAAAAGGCTGCTGGGAAGCATGGTCTCCAGAGGAATGTTAGGAAAGTTGTGTTACCTCTGTGAAGGATTTTAGTGAGTTGTTCTAATTAAAGAAAGAATGTGGCACTTCCACCTAGTACACTTACTACCCCTCTTCCAGTGCACAACTTGTTGATGGCAAAAGAAACTAAGAAGGGGGATATCAAGTTCAGGGGCTTGCGGCTGACATCACAAACGAGTCTGCCTGTGCGAGCTTCAGCTGGTGGTAGTGGTTTAAGCACATAGCTCATTTGCTACCCTTGCTACCAGAATTCCTGTAAGATGGCAATCCTAAATGGCTAGACTGATTTTAAATGGAGATTTTTAAAGGCTTAGCTACTTTTATGAAGTCAGTGTGACTCATCTCCTGCTTGTCCTTTAGGGGCCTAACTGGTCTGAACAAGTAGATGCTTTTGTAAAGAAAGGAAAGGGAAGAAGGGAAAAAAAAGAGCAGAAGAGAAAACACACTCTCATGAATTGCTTCATTTGGTGGTTTCTGGGCTTAATTGTCAATGGGGAGAATAGTCAAGGCAAAATTTCCTGCTGTGGCTGTGGATTCAGGCTGATTTCGTGTATTAGCGTTTGTGCTACCAATTGAGACGAGATTTCATTTTGTGTCCCAGAGTCCAAGGGCGATCTGGGCATCAGAGGTTGTCAGGGTCGATGGACAAGGCCATGGTACAAATGTAAGTAGAACTTAGACAACGTGGAGCTTTAAAGTCCTAAGGACAGGGACCACTGATTAAGCATGCGCCTAGCACAGTGCCTGGTGTATTTCCTAGGGGGTGCCCATTTAACATTGAATCTTGAATGAGCTCAAAGTCCCAGCCTTTTAGGGTTGTTATAATGTCAGGTAATGGGGCCAAAACAGGAGTCTTGAGGACTGAAATAGTGGTTCTTGGCTCCATAAGGCAGAATCAGGTGCAGAAGAAGCTCAGTGTATACAAACTGTTGGTACAGAAATGAGGAAAGAGTCTTTTTAGAAGGTTAATTGCCCATGCAGTTGTCTGGAGGTTTCCACTCCCTTTTATTCGGATAAAACCAGGTCTGTGTGATTTATCTCCTTGTATATTTAGCAGCGCTTCTGTTCTCAAGAGTGAGGGGTGCTGTGGTAGGCTGGATTACTGCTCCCGAGTCATCTGCCCATACCCTGTGCCATCGGCCTGGGCAATGTCTCCTACAAGAGTGGGCAGAAGTATTTTCCCACCCATTGAAGCCAGGCCTGGCCGTGTGGTTTATGCTGGTCAGGCAACGTGGGTGAGGTGACAGAGCACCGGTTCCAGACTGAGGTCTCTGAGGCACCGCATGTTTTTGCTCCCTGGCCTTTGCCTCAAGAAGAACATGTGTCTGGTAGCCCACTGACCTAGGGGCTGATGATGGGTGGGGCATGTGGGCCCAGCTCACGCCGGCCCGGACGGAGCACAGCCTCTCCAGCCACTGCGGAGGCCTGTGGGTGCAAAAAGTGTGCGTTTCATAAAACTGAGAGTTTTATGTTCTTCTGATTCAGAAAATCGAATACAGGACCTCATGGAACCTACTGAGGAGTGTTGGGTGGTTCTGGACTAAAGGAAGGTCAACTGGGAGGGCAAGAAGGGAATTCTGGGTTCAGAGACGGGTACCTTCCTTCTAGGACAGGGAAGGGGGCCTGGCTGCACAGCCCTTGGCCCCCAAACCAGAATACTCCCTAGAGAAAGTAAGGAATGCAGAGTGAGTTCTTGGATAATCATTTTCTTTTCAAGGCCTGCTAACAACAACAAAAGGCAGGCACGGTTCTGATGGAGCTCCTTTCAGCAGCAGCCACCACGCTGCATTGCCATCGTGTCGTCTGGGTGGCATGTGCCCCGCTTAATATTAATCATTCGGGTGGCGTCTCAGTAACCTCCCCACATCGCTGTCCTTTTCAATTATCCCCATTTGATCTCCCTCTTTGAAGTGGGGTTTTAAAAGCAAATTGACAGCATCATTTGGGTGATTGGCCCAGCTATTGTGAAAAGGTTTAAGAAGATTAGCTAAGCTCCTCGACAAGATGGGTGGACTCCATTCCTCCCTGGCATCCAGTCATTAATCTGTACTTAGCGCCGCTTCTTGAAGTGGGAGAATGTAGTGGAGCGGCAGAGGGGCTGTGGGGCTCAAATTGTGAGGCCTTTTGTCAGACACACATTCTAAACAGCAGTCAGCCTCTGTGGTGTGCAACAAAAGAAATTTCCTGAATTATGGGAGGCAAAGTCCATTAAGTGAAAAACTGCTTCCGCAGTTTCCTAGGAGGCAGCCGCTGTGATTACACATCTCGTGAACTTTCATACGTGTGAACTAGACAGCAAATCCTGAGTTTCCCGGGGATCGCAATCTTGCTAGTTTTTTTGTCAATCACAGCTTCTTGGTGTTCAAAATAGTTGCCATTATGCTACATTGTAGCCTATCACCACTTTAAAAGGCCGCGGAGCTGCTACAGACAGACCCTGAGAAAAACAGACGCTTCACAGGGGACGTAGGTTTCTGGTCTTTTAAACCTTAATCTGATGTTGGAGAACCTGTGTGCCCATGTTTTTAATATATAAATACCTTGCAAAGATAACTTACAGATGAGTTATGCTTCAAAATTGTTTCTGTAAGTCAGTTTTTTTTTTTTTTTAAACTTGCGCAACATTCTCTTAAATGGACAAAGTCGTGAAGCGTGTTTACATTCCTAGACCAGCTCACAATAGGCTAGGTAAAACACAACTGCTAAATTAGGATACTCACGGGACCACAGAAACGTGCTACATTCTTTATAAATTTTCTGCCTACTGAAAAAGAGTTACAAGTTTCATCCGGGAACTCCAGGAAAATATTCTCTCCTTTTCCTTTAGTTCCCAAAGTCTCTCCCAGTTTCCCTCCTTCCTCCACGCGGCCCTTGCAGGGAGGGTGCCGTGGCCGCTGCCATGGGGACAGGGAAAGTGCTCTGGGCCGAGGGCGGCCAGGGCTGAGGTCATGGAGGGGAGTTCTGGCAGGAGCTGGTGAGGGCGGGAAGAGACATAGAGCAGGAACCGTGCCTCCTGCAGCCCAAGCTGAGAGGGGCTACCCCCCGGGAAGTGGGATTGGTTATTTATGGGTTTTGCCAGCAACATTTTGCTG
>JAQZBX010060254.1:0-17345 GCA_029593785.1 Cabassous unicinctus | reverse complement strand
GCACTCTGGTGCTCTACTGCATCATGTTGGTGGCTGGGCTCCAGAAGCAGTTCCCCAAAACCACTCAGGTAAGGTGCATGGCAGGTGTGTGGAGGGGCGGTCCCAGGCATAGCTGCGAGGGAAGCGCTTGGCCATTGCAACTGGATGGAACCACTGGGTCCCTGGTCTGGAGCCTAGCCCATCTCGTGCACCCCAGACTGGGAAGCTCTCTCGGCTCTCGCCTTTCTTTCCACCTTTTGGCGCGGGCCCGCGGGCTCCTGTGGGGTCCCTGGCATCCTGCCTGGTGATCTCACGTGAGGCACCTCCTTGCCACCACGCGGGGGAGGGGAGGGGACCGCGGTTGCACCGCGGTGGCTGCACGCAGGTGCTGGGTGGATCAGCGGGAGATGATGTAAAGCCATCTGTTTCTTTTCACTTTTATAAAGTTTGTAGTAGTGTCCCTTTGTTTATTCCTGATTTTAGTAATTGGGATTTTTTTTTTTTTTGGGTTAGTCTAGTAAAGCCTTGTCAATGTTTCCTATTTACAAAGAACAAATTTCTCTAGTTTTCGCTATTTTTCTATTTCCCATTTCATTAATTCCTACTCTAATCTTTACTATTTTCTTCCTTTTGCTTGCATTATGTTTCTTTTGCCCATAGATAGAAGGTTATGTTATTTGAGTACCTTCTTTTTTAACATAGTTGTTTACAGATGTAAATTTTCTTCTAAGCATTGCTTTGTAGTATCTCATAAGTTTTGGTATGCTTTATCTTTATTTTAATTCATCTCAAAGAATTCTTTAATTTCTCTTGTGAGTTCTTTTTGACCCATTGGTTATTTAGAATTATGTTATTTAGTTTCTATATATTTGTGAATTTTCCAAAATTCTTTCTGTTATTGATGCCCATTTTTTTCATTGTTGTTAAACATGCTTTGTATGGTCTTAATTTTAAATCTATTGATGCTTATTTTGGTCTAGAATATGATCTATTCTAGAGAATGTTACATGTGCACTTGAGAAAAATGTGCACTCTATTCTTGTTGGGGTGGATTATTTTATAGAGGTGGCTTAGGTCTGGTTGGATTACAGTGTTATTTACATTTTCCATTTCCTTGTTTATAATCTTTCTGATAGATTGAAACTTTGATCATTATAAAATATCCTTTTTAATCTCTTATGATAATTTTTGTTTTAAAGTCATTTTTGTCTGATATTAGTATAGCTACTTCAGCAGGCTTATGGTTACTGTTTGCATGATATCTAATTCCTTCTTTTTTACTTTCAAACTGTAGTTTTGAATATAAAGTGTGTGTCCTATAAACAGTATAATATTGAGTCTTGCTGTTCTTATCCTTTCTTACAGTCTCTCTGACTTATTGGATTGTTTAATTGGATTCACATTTAATTTGTTGATATAATTGGATTTATGTCTGCCATTTCACTTTTTTATATACTTGTATTATTTTTTTGCCTATATTCCTCCTTTATTGCTTTATTTTGTATTATATGAATATTTCATAGTATAGCATTTTAATTCTATAATGACTTTTTCATTTTTTAAAATTGATTATTCTTAGTGGTTTCCCTAGAGTCTGCACCCCACATCTAGGCAAGCTGATAAGAAAGCCTGGGAGCCAGAGGTTGATTGACACTACAGGAGTATCTGCCCCAGAGCAGGAATTCTCATGACAGCCCTACCCCCCATTTACAACGAAAACCCAGGCCAGTGTCCTCTCTTTGATTTCTCAATCCATTTCAGATCTGCTTGGGAGTCCTCCCCTGCTCTGCACAGAGACCTCAATTATTTAAGTTATAAAGCTTTGCATATCTTCTTCTTGTGTGTTTGGTGTCATCAGTTTTGACATCCAAATCAAACTTCATGTGGGTGACCCTCCTGCTTCTACATTATGTATACACTCACACACAGAGTTAACTAACCCCAAATGTAGAAGAGATTTAAAAGTAATAGAAAAAAATGGACAACAAATAAGTCACAAACTACATACCATTAAACATGGAAAATTATCAAGATCCAGAAAATATTAACTGCCAAAATGAGCACAAGTAAGGATAGAAAGCATCAATTGGAAAATAACCATTAAAAGCATAAAATGATTTTCACCAATTCTCCTCTTTCTGAAAGCCTCAAGCCTAGTTTATGAGTAGATTTTCCCACACTTCAATGGACAAATGAGTCATTTCAAAAACTAGCAAGAGGGAAAATTTCCAAGGTTTTTAATGAAGTTAATGTAACACTGACTCTCAATTAGATGATGAAATTCAAAGAGAGAGAAAAACGTGGAATCATTTTCCTTTTGTGGTTAGATGCAAAAATCTTAAATAATACATTAGTCAAAATAACCCCAATAGCATAAAGGGAACAAAATATGTACACATTTAGGTTTATCTCAGGAATGCAAAGCTAGAGAAATATTTCTATACTTATTTTAGTTCACCAAATTAAAAAAATATATATATCAAGCATGTCAAAAAGAATTTTTTAAAGTTCAAAACATATTAAAAAATGTTAAATATTATAAAAAATTAGGAATAGAAAGGAATTTCCTAAATCTGATAAAAAAATTTTACAGAAACCTTATAGAAAATAGAGAAACTATTAACAGAGAAACTTAAGAAACATTTCATATAAAGCAAGCAAAAACAGGGAAACTCACAAGAGGAGACAAAATAATAATAAAGATTGGAAGAAAAAGGAACAAAATTATTGCTATGTAAAGATAATATGACACAAGAAAACAAAACTGACAAGACATTAGAGTTAATAAAAGAAGTTCAGCAAGATTTCCAGTTAACAAAAGAAATTTCCAGTTAAACCACATTCTTTTACTCATTCACTCAATATATATTTATTCATCTAAAATTTTAACTCAGCCACCACCTGGACTATGTATGTAGCACTCTGCTGTATCCCTCAAGGACTTCACAGTCTAGGGGTGTAAAAAAACATCATGGAATCTAGTAAAAGGAGAGCAAAAGTCATAGGCCCTCCTCTTAAATTAGTTGCAGGAAAGAATGTATCTTCCTGTGGGGAGGTCAAAAGAAAATGTTCGCAAAGCAATGACTCCAGGCATCCCTGAATCAAGAAGTGGAGTTTTCCACATGGGAAGGGGTGATAAATTCCAACTGCACCAGTGGGAGAAACCCCAGCATAGGGAAGTAGGAAGTAAAGGAACTCGTGAAGGATAACTTTTTCCAACTCTTCTCTCATTAATTGCATACATTTTTTGTAGAATAAAGTGAGAGCTAAATTATATGTTTAAAGAGAACACTAGAACCTCAAGGCTATCACCAATGTAAATATGTGCTCATCTCAAGCTCAGTGCTTGTTATACAGCCTCATCTACTTCTCAACATTTTTTGTTCTATCATGTCTTCAGATCATGAAAACTGAATTTGTTGAACACCAGAAATCTGTTTATATGGTGTTGTACAGACCATAACATTTTGTTGTTGACTATGTGAAGTAGCTGGAAACTAGTTAGAATATGCCTCTTCTAGAAGATTTTCACGGAGTCCATCTGTAGCTGTGACCATTCCACTAATTATTTCTCTCCTTTTTTAGCCTCTCTGAATTTCTGAAGGTATAATTTCAGAGGTTCAACATAACTGTCAAAGTGTAAGGTAGTCATGGTAAAGAGAATATCCTCTCTACTGATTTCTTTACGTTTCTCTGGATGGCATTTTTCACTTGCTTCAGATATTATAAAGCTAATGCACTCACACATTCTTCATTCTTTGGCATCTTTTGCAATCTTTTCTGTTTGAGGTATGACATTTTTCATTCTTCTTGCAACATTTGCATTTGGAAGATATATACCTTGTTCTCCAGAACTTTCTTTTGAGCCATTTTTGTCTTCATGATCTTTCATGCTGTCCTCAGTATCATCGTGATGGTGCATAACATGAGTTCCTCCAATATAGTCTGCAGAAATTCCTAGTTAAGAAGCATCTGTTGTAGAACTGGCACCATACTTTGTCATGAAATACCATTGGAATGTGTTGTGAAGGATGCTTAGGGAACACTCTAAAAAGATTTCTGGACTTTGCTGAGCTTCAATCTTTAATGCAGCCCTGCTTGACTCCTGTCTCCAATCAGGAGTATGAAGGGACAAAAAATGGTTGTGAATACCCAGTCCCAGCGGGAAGCTCCAGTTGTTGGACTCAGCAGCCCCACCTCCTGAGATTGTTTATTTTTTAATAAAGCAATTACATGTTTACATAGAAGCTTCACCTAAGACTTCACCCTAAATCTCTTTAGCCAAAATCAGCGCACATGATATTGTAGGTAAGATAATGGCTTCCCAAAGATGTGCATGTACTAATCCCTGTAAACTCAGAATAAATTAAACTACCTGGCACATGAGAATAAAGACAGCAGATGGAATTAAATTTGTCCATCAACTGACGTTAAGGTAAGGAGATTTTCATGGATTTATCACAATGGATCTTAAATGATCAGGAGAAAAACAGACAAGCCCGTGAAAGAGTGATGTGAGAAACACTTGACCAGCCTTTACTGACTTAGAAAATGGAATGCGAAGTTGAGCTAGGGTATTCTCTAGAATCTGGAAAATGAAGGAAAAACAGGCTTTCCTTCGAGCATCCACAACATATTACATATTGAAAGTAAACCAATTTGAACCAATTTGGAAATTTGACCTCAAGAACTTGATAAGTTTATGTTGTTTGAAGCACTAATTAGATGTCAATTCTTATAACACCAACAGAAAATTGATAAACATTGTAAAGCTTATATTGTAGTTTAGACTCTATATTGCTCCTCTAACAAAAATCAGATTTCTGCTATAAATGAAACTGCCCAGAAGTGTATTGGAAATGCAACTTTTACATGTTTTCCTCAAAGAATAACTAAACAAAATAATTTTTAAAAAAGGGATAAATCGGGGAGATTTGTCTTTCTCTTTAATAAATATGTAATTAAGCTGTGTTTATTACAACAATGTGAAAGTGGATTAGGGGAAAATAGATATATTAATGCATCAGAATAATCACAAGCAAATACATTAAAATAGTGAGTTATTATATTATTATTATATTATAATAGATTATATATAATAGATTATATAGATTTATATTATAAATCAAAAGTGGCATTGGGGGGGACCTGAGGACTCTAGACATATCTGGAAATGATAGGCAGGGCAGACAACCCCAGGAATTCAGCACTCTGTCAGTGGGCATTACACTGGAATATATGATAACTTATCCTCCAATGTATAGGAGATAGTCTCTTTTATAACTTTCCTACACATGGTTGTTAAGCTCCTTTTTATTCAAACATAGAATTAGCACTATACCCATTATATGTTTTCCAAGAGACATAAATCTTCCAGCTGTTCATAAATCTCTTAAGCCCTGAATCCCAGCAGAGTTGCAGCTAACACATCAGAATCTAATTCATCAGATTCACCCTGAACAACTAACAAAAGGATGATGGTAGACCATGACCATCACCAAAAAGAGAGTTTCTACAACTGCAAGCAAGACAATTTCACCTATGTGATCCGTGGGATCTAAGCCCACTCTCAACTGGAAGCAGAGTGGGAATCACCATCCCAAATTCCTGAAGATCAAGGAATGAACAAACATCTGGTAGGAATGCAACTATGAGCTAAAGAAGACTTATTATTCTATTAATGGAAAAACTTATAACATTAATATAAAGTCAGTGGACACCAGAGGTTCTGAGGGGAGGAATTGGGAAGAATAGGTATAACATGGATCATTTTGGATACAGGCTATTATACATTTTGTCAAAACCTATAAAATTGTGTGGTGCAAAGTGTAAATCATAATATTAACTATAGACTATGATTAGTTACAATGCTTCAATAAGTGTTCATCAATTGTAAAAATGTACTACACTAATGAAAGATGCTGTTAGTGGGAAAAAGTGTGAGAGGGGGAGGGAGTCAGGTATATGGGAATTCCCTGTAATTTCAAAGTAACATTTATGAAATCTAACGCATCTTTAAAAAAGAATAAAAGAAAAAATAATAAAAAAATTAAGAAATTAAGAAATGAAAGTTGTGGAAATCAATGATTTAAGGCAAATATTTATTTATGATAACTAAAGTTGGAGGGAAGATCTAAAATACCATGAGATTCTACATGCAGTATAGCTTACCTTTTTGAGCATAAACTTAGATGGGAGAAACAGGAAAGAAAAAACTGGGACCGTCATTGATGGACGCATGTTCATTAAGAAACTTCATGTCAAAACATTATAAAGAAAATAAAAGCAAATGAAAAACTAGTGAAAATATTTAGAACACACTATGCAGTACAAAGTGTAACAATATAGACATGAAAAATCATGATAAAACATTAGATTTAAGAAGATAAGTTTTTAGAAGAGGTGATCCAACATTTCAGAAAGAATAAATACAAATAAACCATATACCAGAAAAACGCTCAATTGTATAACAATCAAAGAACTTCACATTAAAATATTATGAAATCTAATTTCCCAAATGTCAATTTGTTCAATAACATAAAAAATTTTCCCATTTTTTGAATATCTCAATCCTTTCATTTTATTTTATTTTTAGTTTTTTTTTTAAGTTTTCATGTATTTTTATTATTTCATTTGCCTATTAATTGTATTTGGCTGTTGTATTGGCTTCACCTTTAAAGAAGCTTTGGATCACAGAAGGGTTACAATTGGGAAGGGAGAGGATCATTGGTGGGGGGTGTCAAGGATGGGAGATGCATGGGAGGAAGTTCACCCGAACATACATAAAAGGTATATAAAATTGTTCAAATGCTCATGGGGCATGGTTGCAGTGGGTGGAGAATAGCTCAATAAATGAGAGACTACTGAATTCCCATCCTGGAGAGCTCTGCCACATTCTCCAAGGGAGCAGCAACAGCCCCCCAAGTGCAGGGGCAGTGACTGGCACAGGGAATGATCCACCGATGGGCCCTTGATATTGATGACTAGGCTTATGAAACTTCGCTCTTGAAATTGAAACTTAGCCTATTTTTATGGGATGCCTAAGGGTTGCTTCCTGAGAGCCTCTTTTTTGCTCAAATGTGGCCTGTCTCTAAGCCAAACTCGGCATGGGAATACATTACTTTCCTCCCAGCGTGAGACGACTAAGTGTCAACTGGCAATACGACTGGAAAAAGACCTCGAATAAAAGGGGGTAAAGGTAAAGACAAACGAGTTCATATGACTAAGAGATTTCAAAGTGAGTCAGGAGGTCATCCCAGAGGTAACGCTTCTGCACATCTCAGTACGACCTCATAGGCTTCCAAGATGGGTATCACCCCAAATAGAGGGGCTCCTGAGGGCTCTGAGACACCCAGGTCCTATATCAGGGCAGATAGCCCCAGAGTTTGGTGCCTTATCATTGGGCCCTACTTTGAAATCTGTGCTCCTAAGAGTGACAGAGTTGGACTCAAATATGTCTTCCCTGCACATAGTCCAACTGTTCCTTCTATTCAAACCTATATGTGGCACTGGAGTTTGTCGGTGTACTTCCATAGACCGGAGTCTTTGGGCTGTCCATGGGCCAGTTGGGCCCAGAATCTTGGTGGAGTTGCAACTCCTACTCTACAGCTCAGTGGACTCACCCAGGACACCTGGTGGGGAGATCATGAAGGACAATGCCCATCCCAGGGAATGGAGAGATTCTGCAGCTGCAGGCAGGATAATCCCATCCATCTTATCCATGGGATATAAGTCCCCTCTCACTTGGAGGTGAAGTGGACATCACCATCCCAGACTCCTCAGGATTCGGGGAAGAGCTATGGACTAGAATGGTCTTACTGGTATTCTGTTATAGACATATTTTGATTCAAGCAATGGAAGAAGTTACAACATTAATGTGGAGCCAGTGGCCCCTGGACACTTTGGAGCCAGGGATAGGAAAAAGCAGTTGTAATACAGGGGCTTTTTTTGGGACTTGGGAATTATCCTGAGTGACATTGCAATGATAGATATAGGCCATTTTACATCATCATATAACATGCAGAACTGTGTGGGACAGAGTGTGGTCTACGATGTGTACTATGGTCCATGCTTAGTGGCAAAGCCCCAGGATGTGTATGTCCATTGCAGGTGATGTGCCACACTAATGAAGGATGTTTATGGGGGAGGTTGTGGGAGGTGTGGGAGGTGGGGCATATGGGAATCCCTATAATTTTTGTGTAACATTTATGTAATTTAAATATCTTGTAAAAAATTTAAAAAAATTCTTTAAAAAAAAACTTCTCTCCCAAGTTAAAAAAAATTACGAAATCTAATTTCCCCAATATCAATTTGTTCAATAAAATAAAAATAACCAGAGTTGTCGAGGAAGCAATAAAATGGGAAAACTCATCATCTACCAATGGAATGCAAGGAAAGGGTTAACATTGAGAGTTCTAAAGGAGTGTTTTATTTATTTGTAAAAATGAAGCCCCAAGAAACAGAACATTCCTTAGTAATGAGCAGTCTTCCCAAAGTGGGAGTTCAAATCAGAATTCCTTTCTTCTTTAAGTTTATCTTTTATTACTATAAGGGTTGAAGGGAGTTAGTATCACATGACAACTAAAAGAGTGACCTTAATGCAGACAACTGAGATTTGGTCTTTTTTCTGCCTCTTCACCAAACATTTCATTTTGATCTAGATGCCTAATGTTTTAGTTTCCTAGGCTGCTTAAGTAATAACATGAAATGGGTTGGCTTAAACAATTGGAATTTATTTGTTCATTTTTTGATCTGGGGAAATGTCCAATTATATTAATATCAAGGCAATGACTTCTTTCTGAAGACTGGCTGCCAATGATGCTGGGCTCCTCTGCCACATGGCAAGGCACATGGTGGCATTTGCTGGTCTCTTCCTTCTCTTCCAGATTTCATTGCTTTCAGTTTCTGGCTCCCATGGCTTTCTCTCTATCTGAAATTCATTCTCTTATAAAGTACTTCAATAATAGGATTAAGATACCCTGAATGAGGTGGGACATCCCTTAACTAAAATAGCCTCATCAGAAGGTGCTACTTACAATAGGTTCACACCCACAGGACTGGATTAATTTTAAGAGCATGTTTTTCTAGGGGTACATACAGTTTATAAACACCACACCTAATTACTGTAAGCTCTAACTGCTTCATGTGTAAATAGGTAAATATGGAGCTAATTGCATGAAAGACTTGTTACAAAAATCCAATAAGACAAACTTTATGAAATGATTGAAGAGTGTTGGCAAATAGGGAGTGTCATAGTCATTATTATTCAATGAATTTGAGGTTCTTTGCCAGAACAAAGGCTTTTTTTAATACAAATCAATCTTATTGATACACATCAATAAAGCATACAACTCAAAATCTTTTATTAATTCAATAAATCTGTATTTTAAGATTTATTAAAATACATCTTTATTAAATGTATTTAATACCTCAGATTTGACCACCTGTGACCTATTTGTCACTCTTTTCATCTAATATTCACTGAGCATAAACTCCATATCAAGAATGATATTAAGCATTGTGGTTACAAACATGGAAAAAATACAGCTCTGAAATTGAGAAAATCCGTACTGTGAATTAACAGAAAAAATCAGTAGTCGTGAATGAAAGGAGAGTGAGCCAGATAAAAAGATGGGTAATATAAATTTTTCCATCAGGTAAATCAGAAAACATCTCTGTAAGTCAATCTTTAGGACAGTACCAAAATAAGCATAAACTCATTTTGCAATTTATTTTCATAAAATATCTACAACAACCCTAAAAATAACTGAGAGCATGCCAAGTTCTATTTATGCAAATTTAAACTTCTTGGTTAGAAATTTTGAAACGTTCTCCAGGATGTAACTTTATAAACTGTCATGAGGGCAGGAGAGCCTCACAGGAAGATCTAAAAAAACAGTTCCTTTCAAATTTTGTAAATGCAGATGAACTTAAAATATAGTTTTTGTCCTTAGTACTGAGAATGCTGTTAGTTCCAATGGTCCCCCATCACTGAAATAGACCGTGATGAAATGCAGTTGCTTTAGTTGAAAGTAAATAAATTAATAAACTACTGCATTTGTATAGTTATGTACAGTTGGACAAGAAGATCACATACTATCTTATCTAACATATGTCCATTTTGTGAGATTCTTTTCTGTTTCATTAGACAATTTAAAAAACCCAAATAGAGCTAATTTCTTTTGGAAAAAATTAACCGTATTTGATTCAAAATAAGGTAGAATAGCCTCTTACCCAAAGAAGTAATTCATCAATCTGTAAGACTTGCCTCCACAAATTACCCTGCTGGGGATCTTTGTCACAGACAAAAGAAAAATTCTCATTAAAGTCATAAAGAAGGTAAAGATGCTTGCTTGAAGTACTGTCCATTAAAAGTGATCTAAAGGCTTATACTATTTCAAAAGATAATAAAAATAAATTAGTTGATGTTGGAAAGGCAAATTATCTCTTACAGATGATGATGGACAACTAAAAACATTGATAGATATCACCTGTGCTGTTGTCAAAACTAATAAGAAGGGTCATACATATGAAGCTGCTGCCTGGACCTATGCTCAGGTTCCCGGGTGGCTGATGCAGCCACTGGTGCTAGAGCTCCTGCCTTCATCAGCTACACTGTCCAGTGTTCTATCACAGACTGATTCACTGAACCAAACTGTATCCAGTCCAGATGTTTCTACTCCCAATATGAAATTTTTCATACATGAAGTCCACACCATCTATTTCCCATATCAGTAGCAGTCTGCCTCCTATAACAAGGACAGAGAAAAGTGCAGAAGAATCTGTGGTACCTTATGCCTCCCCTGCTGCTTCTTTGTCCCAAGAGGAAGCTGATATCAATGCAGATCCTATAGAGGTTGAGGGTCTACTCATGCTGAATAGTTCTCTATCCACAGCCAAAGACACTGTGGATAATGGAGATTATGGAGAACCAGACTCTGACTGGACCACCAGCCCCAGAGACAACAATTCTGATGAAGCCATGGAAAAAAACTAGGGTTACATGGAAAAGGAACAGTAAGTGAAATCTGTTAAGACCCCATCGTCAAATATGGAAGAGGGGGACAGCCATTTTTTAATGTTATTTTAGTTTTTTTAAATTGCTATTGTTTAAATCACATATTGCAAGAAATGGAAGGTGTTCCTCTTGGTTCAAAGCAGGAAATGTCATGAAGGTCTTTATTCCAATGTAGTGCAATATCGTCATCTAGACCAGAATGTTAATGAGGCAATGCCTTCTCTGAAGATAATCAATGATTATGCTTTTTAAAGTACTGTGATCAGAGTTTGCTTATTATGTAATTTTGTTTGCTGGACATCTTATATTATATTGTGCAGATGTTTGCTGTAGGCAATTACTACTAAAATGAGATGTGAGTCTCTCTTTATTTTGCCTTGGTGCTTTGGAAATTAAAAATTACAAACAAGGAATATATAATTTTTATCTACACTTTTAGAGTGGAAATCAATTAATTTATTAATTCAATGTGGAGCTAAACATTACTTTATATTTACTCTGTTTGTTTTAGATTTCTTTATCGTACTTCTTCTGGAAGTAGTATTAATGCTACTTTTAAAAGATCCCTAACCATAACTAATTTTTAAAATATCTGGTGTTTGATCCAAATACAATGTTTTAAAAATACATTTCTTTGTTTTCCCAAACTGTGTATACAAGGATATATGTGATAATGCTTTGCTTTTAACTACCTTTTTTTTCTTTCAGAAAAACTACTCAGGGTATTTTGGGTAATTTAAATATAATTTAAGATAAAGATATTTCTCAAACTAACCACAGTTTTAGGTAACACATTAAATGTGTTTAGAAATTCTGGCAATAGAGGCTACACAATTTTCAGTGTTCATAGATAAAATGCTATTAGAGATAGCAGTTTTTTTGGTTTGAATTATTGAATCAAATTTAGAGATAGAAATTGTGGTAAAATTTTAAATACACACTCACTTCCTTTAAGTTAGCAATTGATTGTAGCATGAGTTCCTAAAAGCTGTCAAGCAAGGGGTAGAGTTTAAAATTATAAAAGATTTGTTCACTTTATTACTTTATAGTATGTTTGAATAAATCTTAAGATGACATTATCACTTAAATAATACTGTCTCTGGGTCCTTCAAATTAAAATTGTACCTGAATGAAGTTGTATTTATACATAATGGATATATATTTACACTGACTTTTTTTCTGTTATTTCTTTTATTTTTGCTGTTTATTTATGGAGGGTGGAAATTATTTACTGTAATTCATTTTAGTTTATCTTTGTATCATAAATAATTGATCAATATGTAAATATGTGATTTGAATCATGGGTGACTTCCAAATGCCACTGTACAACTTTTTTGAGAACATAACACATACCATATTTTAAACACATACTCACAAAGCTCAGATTGAGTTTGTGGACATGCACTTTTTATAGAGATGGAAGAAGTAGCTCTGGAGTCCAAAATTTCTCTTGCAAGGATATTTTACTCTCCTAATATGGAAGGGAAGCACAATTGAAATACACCTGATTTGTCTTAAGGCAGTAATACTTTTCTTATCTGAAATTGTATTATTTAATATTTTGAATAAAATTTTAGAAAAAAAGTAACAGAGATATAAAAGAAAAACTAATAAGTGATAATGGGAAATGAATGTCCACAAAACTTACCAAAATAATTAGTTTTGATGTGTATTGCACTGATAAGTTAGGACAAGGAAGAAAAAAATAATTCTAATCAAAAAACAAATAAAAGCATCATTCAATTATCAATAACTTTAGTAGATTATATTCATTGAGAGAAACCTATGTTCCTGGCCTATTGAACAGTACATCTTTTCATGCATTATGTAAATGTTTGTTTGCACAACATTATGGTGTAGGCAATTATTTTTATTTTACTCATTTCATGGATAAATATTTGTGTCCAGTAAATGTACATTATTTGGAGAAATGAAGAAATTGGTACATGAGATCTCAATTGTGGGAATGGAAGACAGAAATGTGAGCAAAAGGAAACTGGCTATCTGAGGCAAAATAAAGAGAAATACTCTAAAGTATGGAGGTTCTAGCTGATGAGGAAGGGGAGATTGTGATGTAGAATTTATGAATGAGCATGCCCAGAGTTGAGAGAGAATGGAAGGCAGTGAAGACACAAACACAACCCAGAGCCATAGATTTACATGGCATAGGATTCTTAGTAAATAGGGTTTCCCCCTATTTGTTTCTCCCTCTGTGTTTTGGGAGTTACTATTCCTAAAAGCCCCTTCTCCTTCCATCCTCTGTCTTCAGAAAGGGAAGGAGATCATACAGGCCTGGGTGACCTGGACCAATGTGATGTCTCTGGGAGGTACAAGTGAGTTTTTTCCCAGTGTGAGAAGGGAGGGATGTAGGCAAAGGTCATGTAATATTTGCAGTCTGTGACTTCTGCAGTTGAATTCTCATTTGTTTTATTGTTTCTATATTCTATAATCACTTTTGTTTATTGTGAGCATGTTGTCCAAAAAAATACAAGAATTTTCTTTGCTCATTAAATTCACATGGTGCTAGCTTGGGCCCAATGATTGAATCCACAAGTATAAGAGTTTTCATGGTATAAGAGCTTTCCTTTCTTGGATTGTGACATTCACTATGCATAATTCCTGAAATAAATATTGACAGAGCCCCTGAGCTACACTCAGAGGGAATGAGGCTGGCCTTGGTTCAAGGTCATTGGGACCCACTACCTTCACCAAGAGATGTGGAGATGCCACCTGAGCACACCCAGCCTCACCTGGAACACCCAGGAGCCTTCCACTTAGATGTCCTGAGTGCAGACTCAAAACAAGGGAAATCATTGCAGTGAGAGAGAAAGAGAAAAGCCAACTGTCCAGCTTCACAGCGGACCTCATAGAGAATCTCCCACTTCATGTAAGAGCCCATCCAGGACCTGGTAATTATATGTACAGGTTACAAACATCAGAGAGGGGGAGCTTTTTTTAATGTAACTCATACATGATTGACACTTAAAAATCATGATGTTTCCTGGAAATATGTGCAGACAGACCCTTCAACAATTTCAGCTGTAAATCAAAGGAGGATCAAATGACTTAATAATTAGAGCCACCAAAATAATATTAATAATAGAGGAAACTGTTTAGAATTATGGTGGTACAGTTCTCCTCTCTTCACTACCAGGGAATCTAAAGGCTCTTGTCACTGAGTTGGGCTTTGTGTTGTTGCCCAGGTCATGGTTTTCTGCTGATTTATGCATAACACATGCATGTCAGGACCATAATATAGCACCCTGCCTCCCCCCTCCTTAGAGAAATGGTTCCTCTGTGTGAGGTCTTTAGCCCAAAGTAATACATAGTTCAAGAACCGTGAAATTCATTATTGGTTTCCTGGAGTGAATGGGCTGAAGACCTTGATCATTACATCACACAGTACATCCTTTTAAAGAGATTTGGGGAGATCAGTGTCCCCCTTGGCTTTTTAGCATTGGTATATGGAAGTGCCAAACTTCTATTAGGAATGCAGCTTGTTTTAATGTTATGGACACTGTGAAACTTATAATAAATATTTGTGACAATGATTGCTTCCCCAATATGCCTATTCTTCTTTAATTTATTAACTGACACATCACCCCTGATTGTTCCCATAAAGACAAGGTTAATGAAACCTTTCCTTTTCCCCAAGCCCCATGAACATGAGACTAACAAGATACCTGATTTCTCCCAACAGCATCTCTGGATGGACTTGTCTCTAGTGGAATGTCCTTCTTGGACAATGTGTGCAGGAAGCACAAGGAGCTGGGGGGCTGTGTTAATAGCAATGGAACAACATTTTGCAGAGCCTAAGGGAGGTTCTCTTAGCCTGGGCCTGTTGCCCTATAGGACTGTGACAGAGGGAGAATTTAGAGTCTCTGGAGATTCAGAGGCTGAACTGTCAGAGCTATTCATTAAATATATTGTGTTTTTTTTTTTTTTTTTTCTTGACGTGCTTAGCAATTGAGTTCCTTGGAGGTCCATGAGGGTACATGTTTGAAGCTAGATGCATATTTCTTCCCTATCAGTGGAACCATTCCTCCTGAAAAAGGCTCCTCCATACAGATATGGACTATCCTGTGGGACATACCACAAGGGTCATTCATGAAACTCTAAGATGCTGTAAGCCACCCTGTGTCCCCATGCCTGACTCACAGATGTGGCAATGTCCCTGGCCACAACCAACCCAAACAGGGTCCTCCCTGGAACTTTTTTCTGACATCTTGTATAAATCCTGTAGATAGCAGCATTAAAACAGGCCCATTTTAGGTTAAAGAGAAGGAAATTTCATGGCACACATCGCCAGGTCCATTTCTTCAGTCTTTGCATCTTGGATAGACACAAAAAGTTTTTTCTGACTATAAACCCCGGTAGGACATTCAGAACATATCATTTAAGATAACTTTGCATATATTATCATTTCATGACAGTGACTTGGAGTGTTGGTCAGAAGCCATTTTATGTAAAGTCTAGATGGTAAATACTTCAGGCATTTTGAATCGTATGTTTTTCTCTTTTCCAACTACTTATCCTTGTGGTGTATGTGAATGCATCTGTAGACTATACTGTAGATGAGAGCAGCTGGTTGTGTATATTAGTGTCCTGTGTCTGCTGTAAAAATCATCACAAATGGATGGCTTGAAGCAACAGTAATTGTTTCTCTGAAAGTTCAGGGGTCCCAAATTCCATAAGCAAGGTGTCTGCAGGCTTGTTCTAATTCTGGAACTGTTGGGGTGAACCCTTCCAGGCCACCCCCAGATTCTAAAATCTTTCACAGTTCCTGGGCTTGTTGGCTGCATCACCCCAATATCTGCTTCTGTCTTTACATGGCCTTCTCCTCTTCCTTCTGTGTCTCGTCTGTGTCTCCTCTGTGTTCCCTTTACAAGGACACTTGTCATTGGATTTCAGATCTGCCTGGATAATCCTGGATAATTGGCAGTTGTGTTTGAAAGAAAACTTCAGTGTAGAATATGATTTGCAAAGTACACTTTAGTAAACAGAGATAAGAATTTTATATATTGTTTGCCTTTACAAAGCTAAGCATTTTCACTTTCTTTTAACTATTTATAGTTAAAACTGTTGAATGAAAGTTAAAAAAAATTATTCATTTACATTTCTTAATTAAATAATTCTAAAACCTTTCTAGTCCTTGTCATTCAAATACCATTGTCTTAATATGAATATCATAATTTATGCATAACCATTATAATTATATTTATAAAACACAAGTATGACATTGGTATGATGTTAATTTTATCCTACATGTTAAAGTTCCTCAATAAATCCAATAAAATGACAAAAACCAAATTCAGATTAATATCTGTATAGATCCTAAACTCAAAAAGTGCAATAATATCCCATTTTCTATTGAGTAATCTAGTAGTACTCCTATCAATATTAATGCAAGCCAACAAAACACAAAACTACCCTTCCAGCATACACCATTTTCATTCCCCTGCCTTGTTTTGAACAAAAACATTATAAAAATAACTTACTAAATGATTAGATAATTAAATTAATATAATGAAAGGTAAAAAAAAGCACAACAAAACCTAAGCATCTCAGAAAACATTCTCTTGAATCCCATATAATGTTGATATGGTTGTAGGAGGTTTAACATCCAGGTCTCTGCCTACTGGAAGCTATTGGTACCCCTTCTTACCCACTGATGAATCATAAATAACTCTAGGCATTGCAAATAGACACAGGTGGTCATAATCACCCTTATTTGAGACCCACTGGTTGAGAGACTCAGAATTGTAGCATCTTAACAGGGATTTAGGCAAATCCTCAACCCCTTGGTCTTCACCTATTTCTGCAAATGTGGAATTGGGATCATAATAGTATTGCTCTTATAGAATGCATTTTTGTAAGAATTCAATGAGAAAATCCCTATAAAGGTGTTAAGTTCAAATAATGTTGTTGCTTAAAAAGATTGTAATAGATCTCTTTTAATTAATAGACATTTTATAAATGAATGATTAAATGGCATCTCTAAACTGGCATTACAGGCAGGACATTGCTAATTGGTTAGAAAGAACCTTTCATTATCAAAACAAGGTTGTTACTGGTTATGGTTTCACATCCAAGGAGCACAGTTTACTTTGTTGAAGAGGGGAATATAATATTCTGGAGAGAACAACAGGGTTCTATCCTCACCCCAAGTCAATGTTTGGAGATCCAAGGGACTAGTGAAGGTGGCTTCATTAGTATTAGATATGGTGAAAACTTTAATTCAGAGGATGGGAAAGGTGCTAGGAGGTTAAATCTACACAAGAGAATCCACAAGGAAGCAGAATCCACAAGGAAGAGGAGTGATAAAAGCTGGATTCACCTGATGCAACCT
>JAQZBX010060253.1:0-17345 GCA_029593785.1 Cabassous unicinctus | reverse complement strand
AGAAAGAAGTACATTGGGGTGTGGAGTGATGTATTCAGACAGATAGCTATGAGAATGAGGCAGTTTCCTGCAAAAGCCATCAGGTAAAGGAAGAGGAAAAGAGCAGAGAAGACACCCTGGAGCTGGAGGTTTTCCGAAAAGGCCTGCAGGACAAACTCCACAACTGCTGTGTAGTTATCTACTGCCATTGAGTGGGTGAGCCTCTCTAGTGGGTCCCAGGAAGCAAAGAACACCTTAGAAGAGGGAGACACAAGGACTGAGTGGGGAATGTGTCTGCTCTGCTTGCCAGTTCTAAGACTTTGTGTTGGTACAGTTTACCTAGGAAGCACATGGATAAGATGTTAACATAGGTCCCTGCACTAAAGGAGACAATTAAAGGATAAACTTTCCCATCTGGGTCCCCCCGGCAATGCTTCCCAGGACCACAGACACCCTCCCCATGGCAGTGTCTCCATCCTCTATGTAGCTGGGCCTTCATTCCTCAGTAATTACCACAGAAAGTACAGTCCATTTTGACTTTGTGAACATTTCCTATAATGTGAGGCATGTGAAAGCCACTGGAAGATGGATCATGTAACACAGGGTGTTGTGTTGATCTATAAGTGTGACATGGAAGGCACACACACCTAACCAGGCAGACCAGTAGCTCCAGACCTTGGAACTCCTAAAATGGAAAATCCAATTCAGCTAGAGATTGAGCTGGGCTTCATGGAGATTACACCAAAGACAGGATGGAATTCTCACCTGCAGACAGGATGAGGTGAGCAGAGTTATGAGCTGAGGTGGGTAGTTCAGGTACCCCTGAGGGGACCAGCAACTCATGGTGCAACTTGGGAAGTGGTCTGGGGCATAAGAGCTGTATGAGTCTTGCGGAGCCACCACCAGCTTCAGAGCAGGCAGAGGGCACTGTCACAGCACAACTGGCATTAACTTGGGAGTGGGTCCTTCAGTCAAAACCACAACCACCCAACTCTGCCTTGTGCACTACAGGGTTCTCCCCAGAGTGTGGGGGGCATCCAAGTCTGCTGTCTGAGCAGCAGGATCCAGCCACCTGCAGAATCCCAACTCTTCACTCTTACCCCAGCCAGGCTCTCTTGGTCTATGTGAGAAGCTTCTTCCTTTTTTGGGTGTCAGGCTGTGTCAGGGACTGGAGATGCTGTGTAGAAAGGAACATCCTGCCAATGCACCAACCCAGTTTCCAGGTCTCAGAGTCCTCCTAACTTAGTATACCTCTCCAGGAACCCATCCCTGAGCCAAGATGCTAGGGCAATGTGGGACCCAACTCCAATGACGAGACTTTCTTCCTTGAGGCCCAACCATGGGACCAAGCAGCTGTGATCCATTAACCTCAAAGTAAGCATTTCCATCCACATTCATGTACCTTGCACACCCCAGAATCAGGCAACCCTGAGGAGAGAACGGTCCAAAAACCTGCCTTGCAGCTTCCCCTTGGGTAAGGATTGCCTGAGAATAAGAAGCTGTCAACATGTGTGTTTCCCCACCAAGGGACTAATCACTCCCCAGTGTCCCATGAACAGAGATGCTGCAGATTTGCAGAAACATGTACCAGTCCTGAACAGCCAGTAGGCAGAGTGCAGGAGCAGGTGCAGTCAGGGTTCTTGACAGCCACAAATGTGACCTGTTCATTCCCCTCACCCTCTTTGCCCCTCCTTATTACAAGGGTCAAGATTGCACTGGCTGTTAGCAGGAATACAAGCTGTTCCCTGCAGAACATACCTCACTTCCAGGGTGATCAGATCTGAGTGTCACTGTGGAGCCATGCAGTGGCCACCACCACACACACCCTTCCCTGCAATGCATGGGACCATCCCTGTGTAGGAACAGATGACTGAAGCCCTCCTCTGACCCCTGCTACCCAGAGTCCACCACTAATGTTCAGGGCACACTCTGTGTATCCTCACATTCACCAGGGTGCCTCCTGCCCCAATTCACAGGAAATTGTGTCAGCCTCCACCAGCTGTTTTAACCAAATTGGCTCATTTTAAAGCTCTTGACCTAACCTAGAGAAAAATCTACAGTCACTGTTTTCCCCTCTTACCGATCAAATGCATATATGGAGCCAGGGGCAACAAAACCAAGTAGCTCAGGCGTCTCAAGGCAATTCAACATTTCAAACTAAAATAGAAAAAGACAGGAACAAAGTGATTGTAGGGTCATGTTTTCCACAGTAAAACTAGTAATGGCTGAACCAAAGCTATCTTTTCAGAAACATTGTAAGTGAAATGAGGAAAGATAGTCCAAAATTCAAAGGTTATACAGGAGGGGCCTCAAATTGCTTCCTTTCTAATTTGAAGACATTCATATTTTTATGAAAGAGAAGAAATATCTTCACCCTGGTTAAAGAGAAGGCAGGACCTTGGGGTTAACAGCTCCAATTCCTCCCATTTGGGGCTTCCTTGGTTTGCTGCTGTCTTTTAAATCAAGACCATTTGCTAAGGGTGGACAGTGAGGTCACTAGGGAGCAAGAAGGAGCCAAGGAACAGGAGCAACCCTCAGGGAGGAATTACCCACAGTCAGAAGTAACCAGGGGCCCTGGGGGTGCAGTCTCTAGATGGGACCAGAGTAAGGACATGAGGAGGGGCAGGTGCAGACCAGGGCCCTGAGGCTTTGGGGAGGGCCTTCCAGGTCTGCAGGTGGGGGCAATTCCCATGTCCTAGTGGCTTGAGCCAATATGGAGGGTTAGGTGAGCTGACCCTCTGCATGGGATATTCTTACTCTGCTGTCCCAGACAAGAGCATGTGCACATCTGATCCTGCAGGAAACCAATAAAGTCCTTAGAGCAGATCTAGATTTAAAGAAATATGTGAAGACAGTACTGAGTGCTTCCATGCACCCCACATCCATCCCCTGTAGGGAGCATGCTGCATTAGTGTTGAATATTTGTCTCAATTAAAGAACCATCATTGAGACATTGTTAACTAAAGCCCTTTTTTTTTTAAATTCCCAGTTTTTCTGAAGGCCCCATTGTTGTGTCCACATTCATATCATACGTCACATGACATTTAGTTGTCTCATCTCCTTGGGCTTTCTTGGCACCAACCATTTCTCAGACTGTCCTTATCTGATGACCTTGACCATTTGAGGACTGGTCAGGGACTTTGTATGAGGCCCCTCTGTTGGGATTTGTCTGATGTCTTATTTGCTTAGAATGGGTTATGGGTTTTGAGGAAGACCACAGAGATAAAGTGCCCTTCTAATACATCCTATCAAGGGTGCATACTCTCAATACAACTTCCTACTGAATATAAAAACCTTAAAAAGATGGAATATTTTTTTGATCATTCAGATGTTAAGTGTCAGCAATATGCCAAGTGTCCATAGTTTCCTGAATACATACTGACCTGCCCTTGAGGGCTGCATCAGATGTGGCATCAGGAGTCCAAAGAGGGTTGAGTGTTAACATATTCAAGTCACCCTTAGCCCCTCGCACCTCCACTGGATAGGTGAGGTCAGGAAGCCCACTACTCGAGCATAAAGTTCAGAGGAGATATATTTGGAGCCAGGCACAAGGCTGCCAGCCTGGGTGATGGTGCAGTGAGGTAATCTCAGCAGGCTCCCTCCTCCAAGTGACCAAAATGTTCACGACTGATCAACTGGGTATCTGCCATTGGTCTCCTTACAACATGTAAGGAGTTGTGTGGTTGTGTGACAGTAATATAGACAATGAAATCCTAGGACTTTGTCTTAGTAATCGACTTCAGAAAATATGGAAAAATGTTTCGTTAATAATACAAGCATCAAGTGGGCCATAATTAACTTAAAGTGGTTCTTGTCTTTGCGAAAAATGACCACTGAACTCCCTATAATTTTCAAGTATCCCACTGTTCTTCAACTCTATTAATCAGTGCACATTTTCACCTGCTTCGGTGACAGATATTTCACTTGATAGATAATGCAAAATTCAATAACTTGAGAATTTCATCAATTTTTTAAAATTATTTAAATGAGATATTATCTTCAGCTACATCTCTAATTCTTGCCTGAATATACTATTTCTCTAGAGGATGATGTTGATGTATAAAAATAAGCATTGACCAAGTTCCCTGAAATACTGATTTTTAGGTTATACCAAGATCCCCAACATATAAGCTCCATTTATACCCTATAAGCTTCATAATCCAACTTATACAAGCATATATTTATTATATCCAGGAAGATCCTCAGCAGAGTGCAATGGTCTTTCCGTGAGATGGTATGGGTTGGGAAGTAGCAGATCCAGGGCATAGAATGAGGCTCAGCTTGAGGGCCACTTGCCCAAGTACAGCCTGCAAAAATCACAGACTGGGGGGATCCTGTGCTCAGTCTGTGGAGAGTAGACAAGCAAACAGGACCTCAGTCCAAGAAAAGGATGAGCTATACAATATCATGAACTGAAGGGAACTGTTCTCTTGGAAAGGATCATTTAAAGGCAGGGGAGCCTACCTCTGAGATCGTGGTTCACATCATGGAGGATGGCACATGAGGATGCTCTGAAAGCATGCCCAATACACCTCTCCTGGTGGCAGGTAATTGGGATGGCTTCATTCATCATTAAACTTGGCCCAATCTCCATTCACATGTGGGCTTCTTCCTGAATTCTGAGGTCTGCCTTTCTGGAGTCTTCTCCTCCCTGTCCTACAGATCCTGTATCCTTTTAAGTTTTCCAAGACCCCTACCTACCACCCCTCCTAAATAAATAGTAATCTGTGTCCACAAAGGTACTGAACCAGTTAGAAGCTCTTTGGTTCACCTCTGTTTTTGGCACCTTATGGAGATTATAAGGTTGATACTGACATAAAATAGCTAATTTTGTCTGTTCTCAACTTGATCCAGATTTTCTGAGCTACTTTAGTCAGAGTCTGAGAAATTGTCTTCTTTCAACAAATCCTTCTGGTGGACTTATGATGTGTCATGCAGTCTGCTGGAACCAAGATGGGCAGTGGTGAAGACAGATGAAAGCTACCATGCCAGCAGGAGTAAGGACTCAAAGTTCTCAACTAGAATCTTATCAGAACCACCTTCATCAGCTGCTCACTATGGCCCTGCCACACGGCAATACTGCATGCATGTCATCACACTTTTCTCTGATTTCATATGAAGAAATTGAGGATAAGGGAAGCCACATGTCTGCCCAGTCCTCAGAGTTGTTAAATGACACTTCCAGTCCTCACATAAGATACTGACTTTAGAACCAGAATTTTAACCACAAGATTTTATTGCTGTCAAATTCAATGATATTAGGGGAGAAATACAAAATTCAATGTATTAGTTAGAGGCTTCCAGAATCCACCAGCAAAAATTGATAGAGAGAGGAATGAGGGAAGTTGGCAGAGCAGGAAGTTCCATGGATCAGTCAATTCACTGAAACAACTGTTGAACTGCCAGAAACCATGAGTCAACTATTTTGAAACACTGCGGTCTATTTGAACACTGCAGCATCCAGGGAAGACCTGGAGGAAGAGGATGGTATGTTTTTGTAATTATCAGTGAATTTTACCCCCTGTGTGGTGATAACCACCCTCATCTCCCAGCTATGTGGCAGGCAGCAAAGTGTGCAATCCAAGCTCCTGGTTCAACTTGCATGCCAGAATGAGGTATAAAGACCTTGACCTCCAGACTCCAGGAAGGTGTGGTCTGATCAATGTTCACTGATTTTATCAACTACTTCAGATCACACAGTGGGACCAGCATTGAGGGCATATATTTGCCCAACTCCTCTCTGGGAAAGAGTTTGAACAATCTTAAAGGGGCAGTACATTTTTTCTATTTTCTGTTTCCATTCCCATTTGTGAGCAAAAATAATTTGAAAAAGTAACAAATTGATGGTTCCAGTCTTCAAAAACAATAACAAAAACCTAGCAATCTCAGAGGAGTGGAAGAAATAGATTTCAAGATTATAACAACATAATAGAATAGAATATTCAGTTCTCAACAAAAATTGCAAAGCACACAGAGAAACAGAAAAGTATAGGTCATACACAGGGGAAGAAAAAGAAATTGCCAGAAACAATCCCTGTGGAAACTCATTCATTGGAACTATTAAAGACTTTAAATAAACCATCTTTAATGTGTTCAATGAGCTAAAGGAATTCATGAAAATCAAATAAAGGAAATTTGGTAAACATTGTTTTGATAAAATAAAATATACAACTTACAAAATAGAACCAAACAGAAATTTTGGTGTTGCAAAGTGCATTATTTAATTGAAACAATCATTAGATGGGCTCAACAAAAAACTTGAACAGACAGAAGAAAAGGAAGCAGGAAGACAAGAAAATTGAAATTATCTAGTGTGAGAAGCAGATAGAAAAAAAATGAAAAACTATCAATAGAGCCTGAAGGATCTGTGGCACACTATGTAGTTTACTACCATACACATCATTGAAGTCCCAAAAGGACATGAGTGATTAAAAAAGGGAGAAAAAGAACTTGTATAAATAATGGATAAAAATTCCCAAATCTAATGAAAGACATGAATATACATATCCAGGAAGCCCCACAAATTCAAAGCAGGATAGATTCTAAGAGATCTTGTCCAAGACACATTAGAGGAAAATTGTCAAAATATAGATATAAAGAGAAGCCTTTGGAAACAGCAAGAGAGATTTGGATTTTCACTTATAAGGATCCTCAATAATAGCAAAGTATTTCTTATCAGAAACCATGGAGACCACATATGTGGGATGACATATTTAAAGTCCTTCAAGAAAAAACAAATTCTACTGAGAATTCTATATCCAGTGAAATTATGCTTAAAAATGAAGGAGGAATGAAGACATTTACAGGTAAACAAGAAGACTTGCCTTACTAAAATGAGTCCCTGCTGGCTGAATTAAAATGAAACTATACAGTAATGTGCAATTATAAAGATGCATTTATCAAATGTAGTGAATATGCCACACTAACGAAGGATGTTTATGTGGGAGGATGTGGGAGGTGTGGGGAGTGAGGCATAGGGGAATCCCCATATTTTTGTGTATCATTTGTGTAATTTAAGTGTCTTTAAAAAATATATATTGAAAAAGATTTTTTTCACAATTCACAAAGTGAGTTCTGTGTTGTAACATTGATTGTAAGTCAATATCTGTACATAGCACTCAATAAAGCATGTATTTTACTTAGTTGTCAAAACTAATAATGATAGTGTTTTCATAGTTCACTAAATGAGCTCTGTGTGGTGTTTTTAATTTTTAAAAAAAATTTTTTTAAAAAGATACTTAGATAACATAAAATGTTACACAAAGCAATATAAGGAATTCCCTAATGAACCACTCCCCACACTTCCCACTTTTCCCTACATTAACAACTTCTTTCATTAGTGTAGAACATTCATTGCAATTGATGAACACATTTTGGAGCATTGCCACAAAGCATGTATTATAATCACATTGTACATTGCAGTTTACACACTCTCACACTCAATGCTGTAGGTTATAGCAGGATATATAATGACCTGTATCTGTCATTGCAATGTCATTCAGGACAATTTTCAATTCCAGAAAGTGCCCCTATACTAAATCCTTTCTTCTCTCTCCCTACCTTTCTTAAACAACCAAAGGGTCAAGGAAGAAATCACAAGGAAATTAGATGTCTTCAAATGAATGAAAATGAAAAGAGACCGTATCAAAACTTATTGAATGCAGTGAAAGAAAGGGTGAGAGGGAAATTTATAGCATTAAATGGTTATACTAGAAAAGAAGAACAATCCTAAAACATAGACACAACCTCACAACTTTAGGAACTAGACAAAGAAGAGCAAGCAAACACAATTCAAAGCAAGCAAAATGAAGGAAATAAAGATAAATGAAATAAAGACTAAAAATAGAACAGAGTGAATAAAAAAACATAAGTTGTTTCTCTGAGATCAGTAAAATTGACAAAACTTTAGGAAGATTGGCAAAGGGAAAAAAGAAAGAGAACAACTAAAATCAGAAATAAAAGGCATACATTACCACCAAATCTAAGAAATAAAAAAGATGTTAAGAGAATCCTATGAACGACTGTATGCCAAAAAATTAAATAACTTTGATAAAAGGGAAAATTCTTAGAAACACAGAAATGACCTACACTGCTCAGGAAGAAAACTTCAATAGATTAATAAATGGTAAAGAGATTGAATCAATAATTAAAACGCTTCCAAGAAATAAAAGCCCAGTACAAGATAGCTTCATTAATGAATTTTACCAAGTATTCTATAAAAATTATATCTAAACCTGTTCCAATCAAATTTCCCATAAAATTTAAAGGCAGGAGCACTCCGTAATCAATTCTGTGAGGTCAAAATTATACCAAAATCAGGTGAAAAGAGCAAAAAACAAAAAGAACCACACACCAATAACTCTTATAAATACAGATGAAAATTCTAATTAAGCTACTAAAAAAACTAATCTAAAAGTCATTAAAATAATTATACACCATGATGAAGTGGAATTTGTCCCAGGTGAACAAAGGTCAACATAAGAAAATCAGTTAATGTAATACAACACATTAACCTAATGAAGAGGAAAGAAAAATACATGATCATTTCAGTTGAAGCAGAAAAGTCATTTGACAATATCCAATATCCCTTCTTGGTAAAAACACTTAGACAAACAGGAGTAGAAGGAAACTTCCTCAACATGATAAAAGCCATAATTGAAGAAAACAACACTAAAACCATATTCAAAGGTGAAAGACTGCATGGTTTCCCTCTAAAATCAGGTACAAAACAGAGGTAACACTAATACCACTATTATTCATTATTATATCAGAAGGTCTAATCAGAGCAATTGGAAAAGAAAAAGAAGTAAATGTCATCCAGATTGGATAGTAAGAAGTGAAACTATTCTTATTTGCAGAAAATAAGATCCTCTATACAAAAATTCCTGAAAAATCTGCAAGAAAGTTACAAAAACTAATAACCAAAATCAGAAAATGGGGATGTGAGCATTTAAAATTTATTGTGATTCTTAGACATGATCATGTTTTTGAAGCTAATCCATTCCTGTGGGTGTGGGATGCTTTGATTTGATTTGATTCAGTTAGGGGGACTTTGATTGGAATACTTCAGTAAGGTGTGACTCTGGGTGGGTCTTGATCCTCTTGATGGAGTCCTTTATAAATGGAGGACTGAAAGCAGAGACACACAGAGCAAAAGCCATGCACAGAGTGAGAAGGTACCCAGCACCTCAGAGAGGAAGCTGGGAGAAAGGAAGCCACAGATGGAGCAAGAGAGTTGGAGCCAAGGAGAAAAGCTTATGCCTCTAGGTGCCTTGCCATGTGAGAGAGAACTTCAGGATCCCTGGCGGTCTGTCTTTTTCTAAAAATACTTTCATTTTGAAACTTTCACACCCTCAGAACTATAAGCTTTTAACCTAATAATTTTCTAATATAAAAGGCAGCTTCTTGCAAACTAAAAAGGGGAGATTGAAAATCACATGCTTCTACAGATGTTGGCATATGCACACAAATACTGTTTTTACATATGAGATTAACAATCTAAAGAAGAAATCAAGTCAAAATTCCATTTAGAATAGTAACTAAAATGATGAAATATCTAGGAATAAATCTAACTAATGGTTAGGTTAATGTGTCAATTGTCCAGGTAATGGTGCCCAGTTTTTTAGACAAGCATGCACTGGGATAACTGCAATGCAAAGACATTTTATGGACTTTAGTCATCAAAGAATTGATTGTACCAGTGGCTAATTACATTCAAAAACAACTGAAGAGATCAGATGAGTTATATCTCATCCAATCAGTTGAAGACCTTGAAAGGAGTAGTGATTTCAGCATTGAGAGACAGAATTCCCATCTCTACTTCAGACAACCAGTGTCCCCTGTGGAACACAATGAAGACCTTCATTGGAGCTCATGGTTTGCAACCTGCCCTAAAAAATTTGTACACATACATCCCACAGTTGCATGAGACAATTTTATAAAATTTCATACTATTTACAGATATCTCCTGATAGTTCTGTATCCCTCAGAACCCTGAATAATAAAGGTTGTTACTGTGACTGTTTCTTGATAAATGGAACTTACTAAAATAGGATTTCTGGATTGGTTGGGGAGTTTTTGCAATTGGCTCCCTACTCTGATTAGGTTCAAAGGCTCTAATGACTCAACTTCCAATAATCAAGATGCCACTGAAAATCCATGGCATGAGTTGGCAATAGAGATACATAAAATATCACAATTGTATATGACTACTTTCATGTTTATAAGAGACTAGTCTCTGGGTGAGAGGCTTTTTGACAGCTTAAAAATGTTTGGTTGTGTTAAAAAAATAAAATGGTGCTGTCTTGTTCTTCCTATATGTATTAGATACAGTTATTAAAGAGATGAGCTGAAGGCCTCAAATTTGCAATTTATTTGCCACATGAATGATGTGAAAGTTTCTATTTGTGCCCTGAAAGAAAAGCTTGTTTTGTGTTACTGCAGGCTTGAGATCCCTGAAAGCCAGACCCAGAGACTCATTGTGTGATTAGCAGAGTTACAACAGAAACTAAAATCTCATCTTGCACGGTGTCTGCTGTTAAATTGAGGGTGTTTCTTGGAAAGAAGTGGAATCCTGAGGATTGGGTGGAGACATATATGTTGTTGAAAATGTCAGTGGGGATATTGAAACCATAAGATCTGCTGAGACTTTGCCAGATAAGAGTATAATGGTCTGCCCTGAGGAGTAAGCCACTCAATCTCCCAACTGCCCTGAGGAAAAAGCCACCCAAATTTCATGCTGCCCTAAGTTAATTACCACCAACCTCCAGATTGCCCCAAGAAGATGGCATTCACTCCCATCTGAAGAGAACTATCCTGTCATTCTAAATGAAACTCTAATGGAATTTCCTTAGGTAATAGGCTTGCAAGAAATGTTTAATGATTCTTCTTACACATCCCAGCCACTCCTCATTTATTTCAAACCTATAACTAGACCAAAGTCATAATACGGCCCCAAAGGTGAAGTACAAAATGTGACCCATGAGGAAGTACACAACACTTAAAAAGAACTGAATGAGTTTTCAAATTTATATATACAGAAATCAGGGCAATATGTGTGAGAATGAATATGAAGTTGGTGGAATAATGGTAGAAGGATTATAAAGTTGGTTCTGGATGAATTTATTGATATGGGCCCACTACGAAGGATTCAATATTGCATGTCAAGTGGTCAGAAAATGTTCTAGCAGTTTGATTGGCTGGCTGGCTGAAACATGGACTAACATTGCCTGAGGTTGAAATGTTAGAATTGCCCTGGTATACTGTAGAAATGATGACCCACAGGGTTAGAGAGAATGGAATGGGAGAATGGATTTACCAAGTAGAACTTTCCTACCCACCCCAGGATTATCCAGAGGACACAACTTAAAGCAGGACTGTGAGGAATAAATTTGCAAGACTAACTTCATCTTCCCTGAAGACCTCTGTGTTGCTCTATGCTGTCAGTCATATACTATCTTGGGAAATGTCTTGAACAAAAATCTTTAAGCACTATTTGGATGAACAGATGCTGTGCTGGCAGGAGCCAAGGGGCAGCACTCACCAAAGACAAGGTGGGCATGGCTACAAAAATGAAAAGCAGATCAAAGAGGTAAAAACAGATCAAACAGGTAATCCAAGGTTTCAGAATAGGAAATGACATGGTGCACTCCTCCTCCAGAAACTGCTGGAAAGCAGGAAGATTTTAATTCAGCAAAGTTACTGAATGCAAGATAAGCATATATATGTGCATTGTTTATCTACACCAGAAGTGATCAACTTGAAAAAGAAATCAAGAAAAAATTCCATTTACAATAGCATATTTAAGAATAAAATACAAAGGAATAAATATAACCAAGGAAGTGAAACCTATGTACACTGAAATCTATAAAAGGTTGCTAAAAGAAGTTAAAGAAGTTCTAAATAAATGTAAAAAAAATCCCATGTTCATGGATTGGAAGAGTTACTATCAGTAACATTTCAAAACCAATCTACAAATTTGATGCAATCCCTATCAAAATTCCAGAGAATTTTTTCATGTAGAATTGGAATAACTGATCCTCAAATTCATATTGACCTGAAAGGGATCCCAAATAACCAACAATCTTGAAAAAGAAAATCAAAGTTGAAGGTCTTACATAGAATATTTAAAACTTACTATAAACTATAGGAATTAAAACAGTGTGGTGCAGAAATAAGGGAATCAGAACAGACAAGAGGTATCTGTAAACAGTATGAGATTTTATAAAATTGTCTTACACTACCATGGGCATGCACAAGTACAAATTCCATAGAGCTGGCTGCAAACCAACTTCTCTAATGAATGTCTTTGATGAGTTCCCAGGAGATGCTGACTGTCTGAGATAGAGATGGTAATTCTCTCTCTGAATGTTGAAATCATTTCTCCTTTTAAGGACTTCAACTGATTGGATGAGAACTCACTCATTGCTGATGGCACTCTCCTTAGTTGATTGTAGATGTAACTAGCCACCTGTGAAATCCACTTACTAATAATTAAAGTCCATGAAATGCCCTTCTATTACAATTTGCTTGCTTGACGAAACAACTGGCCACAATTACCTGGACAAGTTGAAACATTAGTCTAACCATCACAATAAGGAAATACTATAACTCAACACCCAAATGACAAAAGAAACAATTTACAAAGGTTGGACTTAGGCTTTAAATAGACATTTCGCCAAAGAAGATATGCAAATGGCAAATAAATATTTAAAACTATGCTTAACATCACTGTTAACAAAATGCAAAGTAAACACAATGAGAAACTTCTTGGAAGATGGCATTGGAATAGGTCTTCAGAGCACAATTTTTTTTTTTTTTTAAAATGGAGAAAGGGCAAAAGCTGCTTAGGGGACATGCAGACCAGGATATTGCCACATCCATAGTCCAAGAGTGAAAGGGACAGCTAGATGAAGAGGCTGAAACAAAAATCTCTAATTAATGCATCCCTATGGTTCCTCTAAAACTAACTATAGAACTTCCATATGATCCAGCAATTCCAATGACGAGTATATACCCAGAAAAATTGAAAGCAAAGACAAGAACAGTTATATGCATACCAATGTTCATAGTGGAATTTTTCACTATTGCCAAAAGTTGGAATTAACCCAGGTCTCCATTAACAGATGAATGGATAAACAAAATGTGGCACATACATACAATGGAATATTACTCAGCTGTAAGAAGGAATTAAGTGCAAACACACAGGATAACATGGAAGAATCTTGAGGACCTTATGTTGAATGAAGCAAGCCAGATATTGAATGATGAACAGTACATGACCTCACTGATATGAATTAAGCAAATTGAGCAGACTCAGAGAGCTATTGTCTGGAAATTAGGTCTACAAGAAATATAAAGGAAGAAGGATGTGAGCCAACACCCATACAGACGTAATATATGGTAAGGTGAAATTGTATAGTCAGGTATTGAAGGGATATGACAGGAGGGTAGTGATATTGGGATGAGTGGTGCAAGGTGGGTAGATTGGGAAGGGTCGTTTGGAAGATGCAGGGTACTGGGGGGAGGCTTGGGAGAGGGACTAGATGAACACAGGATTTGCAGGTATGTGACTGAAAGTACAAAGTTGAGAATGCACTTTTGGCATTGTGACAAGGAAGGGTTACTGGTTTAGGGTGTTAGATGGGCTGGCATTCGGAACGGGGCACACCTGGAGCAGGCTTCTAGAGTGTGTGAGTGATAATTCTGTCATAATGTGTTGAATCTATGGGTGGAGACCCACATAATGAGGGGGAAGGAGTTGACTCCCATCCTTGGGAGGACAAATTTATTCAGAAATAGACAGGCAGGAGTCTCTTGAGAGCATGGGTGGTTCCTAAGAGGGGAGGACAAACCAGTGTATCAAGAACTCAGTCTTGTTGCATATAGCTATTAATCTTGTCATCCAAGGAGTGAATCCAGGAGGTCTCCATGGGTCCTGAGGGGAAGGGGAGGGAGAAATAGAATAGAAGGAACAGGGGGTATTTAGTGGACAGTGGAAATGTCCTACATGACTTTACAATGATGGACACAGGACATAGTAAATATCATCAAAATTTGTAATAATGTACAGTCTAAAATGTAAACCTTAATGAAAACCATTGACCATGTTTAGTAGTAGCTATGTTTCACTATTTGTATATCAGTTATAGCAAAGGTACCATCCACATATAAAAAGGTATTAGTATGGGGGTGGGGAAAGGGGAGGATGTTGGGTATATGAGTCTCCTGTATTCTGTGTGTGACTTTTATGTGACCTAAAACTTCTTTGAAAACAAAATGAAAAATAGTGAGAACTGGGGAATGTGGGGGGAGGGGGGAGGAAGATGCCACATGAACAGACAGGACACCAGATATTGTGGTGCTGAAAGGCAAAATGTTACAAAAAAATTTTTTTTATATTTTTCATTTTTTAAAATATCCCAATCTATTAATTTTATTTTATTTTTAGTTTTTAAAATTTTTTATGTATTTTGTTTCTTATATTTAAATATCATTATTGTTTCATTTTCCTATTAATTATAATTGGCTATTGTAATGGCTTCATTTTTGAAGAAGCTTGGGATCACAGGGGCGTATAATTGGGGCAAAAGAGGATCATTAGTGTGGGGGGTGTCAGTGATGGGGGATACATGGGAAGAGGTTCACCTGAACATACATATAAGGTATGTAAAAATGTTCAAAAGTTCAAAGGGCATTGTCACAGTGGGTTGAGACTCACACAATAACTGAGATAACACTGAATTCCCACCCTGGAGAGCTCTACCACATTCTATAAGGGAGAAGCAACGTCCCAAAAATGCAAGGGCAGTGACTGGTGAAGGAGAATGATCCACTGATGGGCCCTTGATATTGATGACTAGGCTTATGAGCCTTGGCTCTTGTTATTGAAACTTAGCCTAGTGTTAAGGGGTGCCTAAGGGTTGCCTTAGGCAACCTACTTGAGAGCCTACTTGTTGCTCAATGTGGCCTCTCTTTAAGCCAAACTCAGCATATGAATGTACTACCTTCCCCCCTGTGTGGGACATGATTCCCGGGGATGTGTCTCCCTAGCACCGAGAGATTGCTACCAAGTACCAACTAGCAATGCAACTGGAAAATACCTCGAATAAAAGGGGGGAAAATATAAAGAAAATATTTTATACATGGCTAAGAGACTTTAAAGTGTGTCAGGAGGTCATCTTAGAGGTAATGCTTACACACACCTCAGGAGGATCTCATAGACTTCCAAAGTGGATAATACTGGGCCCTACTTTGGTGTTTGTGCTCCTGAGAGTGACAGAGTTGGACTCAGTTATGTCTTTTCTGCACATGGCTCATCTCTCCCTTTTATTTAAACCTATATTTGGTGCTGGAGTTTATAAGTGTATGCCCAGAGACTCGAGTCTTTGGGCCGTCCATGTGCCAGCTGGGCCCAGAACCTCAGCAGAGTTGTGAAACCTTCTCTACAGCTCATTGGACTCACCTAGGACAACTGGTGGGGCGATGATGATGGCCACAGCCATCCCAGGGACTGGAGAGAGTCTGTAGCTGCAGGCAGGATAGTCCCATCCATCTTCTGTATGGGATATAAGCCTGCTTTCAATTGGAGGTGGAGTAGACATCAACATTCCAGAATCCTTGCGATTGGGGGAAGAGCTATGGACTAGAGTGGATTTACTGGTGTTCTACTATAGACAAATTATGGATCTAGCAATGGAAGAAATTACAACATTGATGTGGATCCAGGGGCCACTGGAGCCTCTGGGGGCAGGGAGAGACATAAAAAGTTGTATATAGGGGCTTTTTTGGGACTTGGGAATCACTCTGAGTGACATAGCAATGACAGATATAGGTCATTTTATGTCATTACATAACAGGGAGAACTTTATGGGAGAGGCTGTAGACTACAATATGATCTATGTTTCTTGCTGAATGGCAAAGGCAAAGAATGCATTTATTAACTGCAATGAAAGTACAACACTAATGAAGGATGTTTATGTGGGAGGTTGTGGGAGGTTTGGAGAGTGGGGCATGTGGGAAACCCTATATTTTTTGTGTGAAATTTATGTAATCTTAATATCTTTATACAAAGATTTTATAAAAAAGAAATACTAAAGGGAGTTCTGCAGTTTGAAAGGAAAACACAAGAGAGAGTTGGAGGAGAGTGTAAGAACAACTAAAAGGACAAAAATAGGAAATATATATATATGTAACATAGCTAAACCTAAAGAAAACATGGATAATCTCAGTAATTCCATGAAAATAATAACATTGAATGTTAATGGACTAAACTTACCAGTCAAGAGACACAGACTGGCAGAATGGGTAAGGAAATATGACCCATCTATATGCTGTCTACAAGAAACCCATCTTAGACCCAGGGATTCAAGTAGGGTGAAAGTGAATGGTTGGAAAAATCATTTACAAGCAAAGAATAACCAAAAAAAGGCAAGAGTAGCTATACTAATATCAGACAAAATAGACTTTAAATTCAAAAGTATTGTAAGAGACAAAGATGGACACTACATATTTTTTAAAAGGGATAATCTTACAAGAAGAAAGAACAATCAAAAACATGAATGCAACTAATCAGGGCACCTCAAAATACATGAGGCAAACACTGGAAAAAGTAAATGAAGAAATAGATGCTTCTACAATTGTAGTGGGAGAGCTTAATATACCACAATCACCATTACACAGAACAATTCAAGAGAGAATCATTAATGGAACAAAGACTTTGAATAATACACTAGACTATCTGGACCTAAAAGACATATACAGAACCCTATACCCAAATACAGTGGGATATACATTCTTCTCCAGTGCACATGGATCGTTCTCTAAGATAGACCACATGCTAGACCACAGAACAACACTCAATGAATTCAGAAAGATTGAAATTAAACAAAGTAATGTCTCTGACCACAATGGAATAAAGCTGGAAATCAGTAAGGGCCAGAGAACCTGATTAGGCAAGAAGATATGGAAGTTAAACCACAAACTTTTAGACAGTGCATCAGGGAGGAAATCACAAAAGAAATCAGTAACTACCTTGAAACAAATGAAAATGACAACAAAACATATCAAAATCTATGGGACACAGCAAAATCGGTACCGAGAGGGAAATTCATAGTCATAAGTGCATGTACCAAAAAAGTAGAAAGAGCTAAAATCAAAGACCTAACTCCACACCTGGAGGAATTAGAAAAAGAACAACAAACAAACCGTAAAGGAAGTAGAAAGAAGGAAATAACAAGGATTAGAGCAGAACTAAATGAAATAAAAAATAAGAATTCCATAGAATAATTAAACAAAAGTGAAAGCTGATTCTTTGAGAAGTTCAATAGAGAAGTTCACTAGCTAGGCTAACAAAGAAAAAAAAAAAA
>JAQZBX010060252.1:0-11920 GCA_029593785.1 Cabassous unicinctus | reverse complement strand
ACTAAGCATCACCACAGGGATACTGAAGTTAATTCTTCAGGTGGTACAGTTAGAAAACTACAGGGTAACTGCTGTTATCCCCTTTATTTGTCTTAGAAGCTGAACTAAACTTATATCTGATGAGCATAATTATCAAAATGAATGAGAAAATATATTCTTTTTCTGACCTGATTTTAATTTCTGACCCATAATTTCCTTGTACTATCATTAATTTATGTTTCTCTTTTCCTTACTTCGATGTACTTCACATTAATACTAATTATGAATAGTAACTTACCCCCCCCACATACTAGCATATAAGCCTATTATGTTAATCTATAACTTTTTAAATCCATAAAGGAGAAAAAGCCATTTTAAGTTCTCTCTTAGTCATATTATCATTCAGTTGAAATCTGACCATTGTCTAAGTATTTTATAGTAGGAGATAAATATTTGAGGGTGGAATTGACTATTTCTGTCCTTCTAATTGAATAGATATTTTTGGTTATTATATTCTTCCCTGAGCCGTCATCAGATATTCCTTTGTATGACTACTTCATTTTAAAGCATTTCCTTAGCTTTGATAATTTCATAGTTATATTTATCAAGCATGGTTTATGAGTTATATTAATATGGCATATCCTATGAATTTTTAAAGGAAGTGACTTTCTTTCTCAGATGGGAAAGCAAAATGCTATTGGTAAGTAAAAACTTATATGTCACTAAATAAAAATCATTAATATAATTAACAGTTGTTACAAAACAATGTTACAGATTGTTGGGTTGTTATAATCTTGATAGTTAGGTTATATCAGAATTTAATCAAATATCATAATCAGAATTTCCACCTGGGAAATCACTTGTGGTTCAAAATATGTATTATGCCTCTCTGAGCAAAATTTCACTCATCTTAATTGAGGGAAAAAAACCTATACTTTGATTCTTTCTTCCTAAAAATTAAGACTATGAAGGAGTTTAATTCTGCAGGCATTTATATAGTTGCCAGAATCATATAAAAAATTCTTTGGTATGTTGTTGATAAAGCTTTATTTTTATGAGAGCGTGATTCTTCTGCTCTTTAAAAAAATAATTGTCTAAAGGGATACAGATGGTCTAAAACAGTATACAGTTTATGATATGGTCTAGTCTTATTTTTAAATGATATGCATGGATGCATTGCAGGCAGTTTCCCAAATAGTAGTTCCGAAATAGCAGGTATGTGAAACTCCTGAGCCCATAGTAGACATTATTAATTAATCATGGTAGTTTTTCCCACCATTTAGGCCTAGACTTAAAATCCTGAATTTTCATCTGTAATCCACAGCTATTTGATGTGAGTTGGTTTTCTGGATGAAACCTATTTGCCTTCCTTGCACTAATTTTATGTTTAGGATGTGCAGTGGCTATCACTGTGCTGTAGCTCTGGATTAAAGCTCTGAATTGAATTTAGTTTCATTCCCACTGACTATCATGAGACTACAGCTCTCAGATATTAAAAATAACTGTTTAGGAAAGCAAAATTCTTCATAATCACTCCTGTCTGAGATTTTTTTTTTTTTTTTTACTTTTATTGACATGTAATATATTACCGAAAAACACACTAATTATAAGTGTATGGCTCATTGAATTTTCACAAACTAAACATTATTGTAACCAGTTTTCAAATCAAGAAACATAACATTACCAGTATCTTGGAATTCCCCTCATTCTTTCTTCCAGATACTACCGTCCCCCGCAAGGTAACCACTATTCCGACTTGTTAGAAGTACTTTTAATTATGAAAAAGCAAGGGAGAAACCCCAGAATTCAAGATCTGGAATATAACTGCCAGTATATTTGAGGGCATTTGTTGTTTAAAGGACTACTCTAGTCAGAAGCATGGTGGGATAACCCTCTGGATTTTGGAAAAGAACAGTCTCTAAATTTTCACATATACTAGATGTCAGACTTGTTTCTTGGGTTTTTCTTCTTACCTGTGTGATGTCTCACTTTTTTTATTTTGACTCCACCACCACCATATACACATATCTGTGTGGTTTCATGCTTTTTTTCCTTCTATATATCTCAGCTACACACTGTCAAGTATTATATGATTATTTGAATTTTGCTATGTATGAAAAAATATGCTCTTAGTTTCTGACTTAAATTAATTTTTGTTACTAAAATACTTAATTTATAGGATAGAATAATAATTCCAGACAATTCACATTTAATATTTTGTTTTCAGTATTAGACATCAATGTAACAGAAACCCAAGTTTGTCTGAGTGTAGAGGCTTGCACAATTAGACTGCCACCACCTGAGGTACTATTTGATTTCTACAACTTGCTTTTCTATATTTTCTATATATTTACCATTATTACTTACATGCTATTAGGTTTTAATTTTTAACAAGAATGTTGGGATAACAAGGTTGCTTTATTATCAGAATCTATATCATGAAGTGCTTAATATATTTATATTGTTCAAAATCTGTTTACCCAAAGAAAATATCATTATTTCAATTTAACATAGACCTTATTTTATTATTCTTTTTCTCAAAAATCTTTTTAGGTGGCAATCAAGACTCTTATAAACTTACTCGGCTTCAGCACCCACCTCTTGCCTCTTCTTTTGCCTCCGAATATTAAAAGAACTATTTCAGCTCATACTATATGTAACCTCCCCCTCATCGACATTCTATCACTTTTTGCATCTACTTTTTACACATAACACTCTCTGACTTCTTAATAGAAAGATATGTCTTTTATTTTGCTAATTTCCATAGCACCTAGCATAGGGACTTAAACATTAACAGTCACTCAATAAATGTTATTTTCTTTCTCCTAGCCCAGTGATTCTCAATGGGGTATAAAACAGGGAGGAGGAAGAGTGATTTTGCTCCCCATGAGACATTTAGCAATGTCTGAAGACATTGTGGGGTTGAAGGAGTTTGCTACTGGCATCCAGTGGGCAGAGGCCAAGGATGTGCTGCCTGCAGTGCTCAGGACAGCCTCCACAACAAGGAATTATCCACCCCCAAGTGTCAGTAGTGTCGAGATTGAGAAACCCTGACTTAGGCAAAGAACAAAGGACTTCCTTTGTTTGGAATGACCCCTCTGTTTTTCTCTATACATCCTACTTATCCTTTAAGGGTCAGCTCAAATACTAGCTCCTCCATTAATATATTTCTCTTTAATTTTTTGATACCTGGTATGTTGAGGCAATGGACAGGTAAAAGATGAATAAGATTGTTCCTGCCCTCAAGAATTATATAAGCTAGGAAGGAAGCTGACCTGTATATAAATAACTGTATGGATAGCATGGTATAAATATCTTGGGCTAAAGAGGAACCTTCCCAAGGCTCCCAAACCCAATATAATCTCCTACCCTCTTTTAAACGGTCATTTTGAGCCATTCTCAGTTACTTATTTGTGTTTTCAGAAATATATTCATTTTTATAACACCAATTTGCTTTTAAAAAGCTTCTTAAGGACCGATATTGTGTTTTATACTCCAAGTTTTTGCAGACAATACTTCTATTTTCCACACCTGAGTTTTGAACCAATTTAAAGATTGATAAAGAGTGTAAGACATATGGAGATGAAAACACCACCTTTACTACTAGCATGGGAATATAATTTATTGGCCACAATGGAACACTTAAAATTGAAAGGGATTACTAACCTGATGGCATGCTTGTTATATGGATGCATGAACTGGGATATATGGTCAGAATATTTATTACAAATAAGAGAGACAGCTGTTGGAGAATGTGGCTTATCTGAACCCTAGAATTAGGAATATTTAACACCTCCCCCCACCCCATTTATGGCAGTAGTGGGAAACCACAGACCTCCCTTGGGAAATCAGAGAGAAAGCAGAATACAACTCTTTGCCAGAAGGCCACCTCCCAAGAGGAAGAGGATATAGTTGAACCAAGCATGCCTGTTAATCCATCCAATTTTTCCAGCCAGATAAATTATCCTATCTGCCCCCAAATGAGGGGGCAGAGAGATACCAGGAATAGGTGTTAGAGCTCTCTTGACATGGAAAAAAAACAACAGAAATGAGGAAGATGATTTCCTCTCCTTAACTCTACTCAACATTATATATTCAATAAATACTCATTAAATTAAATTGATTTCATAAATTATAATTATCAGTTTCTCTGAATCTCACTTTCACTTACATTTTTGAGATGACATTTTTCACAATCTGGCTACCATAAAAATCTGTTTCATTTATGTCTATGTTTCTCTAAATTGTAATCTCTTTAATAGTCTAAGTCCTGCCTTATTCATCTTTGTATCTCCATAGAGACTCACAGATAATTGGATCCAATTTTCCTTTTATCAAGGATTTATCTTTGTGGTTACTCTTTGGGTTACAGGTGTCAAGAGCCAATGAGTTACCTAACTTTGTAGTCATCTGTGGCTCTTCCTTTTTCTCACTTCCTATATTATTAGTCTTTACTAGCCTGCCTCAGTCTCTAAAATCTATTCTCTCCTCCCTATTTCCATTTCTCAAATGAAAACTGTCTTCTCTTGCTGGACTAATAAAATAATCTCCTATTGACCTTATTCTTTAATTCTTCCCCTGCAATGTCAACAGAGTTCTCTTTCAAAAATAAAAGTCCCCAATTTAAATATCTCCTCTATCTCAACCTTACCTAGAGAAAATAGAGTCTAAATAATTTAGATTGGCATTATGAGGTGGAAGTAATATTTATGGAATACCGGCTTATCATAATGGTTTTATCTAAGGATACTTTATAAATATTTGTTAAGTAAATAAATACTATCTTGGTTCTAGGGCTTTACAGTCTCTTGGGGGTATATGGTAGGCAGTTAGGTAGCTTGTGAGTTTTTAGAGTAATCTGTGTTAAGAAAAACCAGTATAGACAATAACTAGCTAGTACCATGGAGATACCAGTATTAGTGCTTGAGTTTTGAACGGTGTAGAAATATGCAGAAGGATATAAAATCAAACTATTTAAGTAGGTTTATGTGAAAACCCGTAAGCTGACAACATTTAAAATTGATACCGGCCTCCTCTGAATTAAACTTTAGGTTCTATTTTTACTGAAATTATCTGTTCTTTCCACCTCCTGCCAGTCTTTTCTGACATTCATAGTTATCACTGCCCTAACCTCCCTTTTCTTATTACCCATCTTAGACAACTTACATCTTGAGCTCAGTATGTCACAGCACAAGATTTATCTCTTGTGTGCAGGGCAGTATGTATCCTTCATTCTGAGTGTCCTCACAACATCTCCAGCACATCTTACCTTCCTCTTACTGCATTCATATTTTTCTATTCTTCCCTGCACAACCCTCCCCCCACCCCCACCCCCATTTCCATTAGTCTTAGTGAATGCAGTAGGGATTCAGAGAAGAAGCTGTCATTGGACATTGAGGAGAGAAGTCTATGTTTAGACCTGCAAAGCTCTTATTGGTAAGACACATATAAATCAGAGGGGTGGGGAGGCAATGCTTTAAGCAAATATATAGTTAAAATGCTTATGACTTCTCCAGGCAATAAAAAGTTGTCAGTTTAGCTGATGCTGGAATTCCTTGAAAAGTAATAGGCAGTGAGGTTAGAGCAAAAGATGCTATGATGATAGGTTAAAAAAAAGGGGGTGAGGGTTAATGAACCATCTCTCTGATCTTAATCTAGTGTCCTTTCCCATTATTATTTTATTTTTTACCTTGCTTGAGGTCTTTTTGTATCTGTGATTTACTGTTAGAAAATTCCTTCCAGGGAGACTTCCCAGGATGAGCATACTGTAAATGGCAAACTTTAGCCACCTACAAGCCTAAATGCCCTACAGGGAAGGTATGTGAGGAACCGGGAAGAAAGAATTCCAGGAGGTGGAAAGGGGTATAAAAGAAGAATGGGAGCATTGGCTCTTTCCTCCTTCCCTCCAAAAGACCAGATAAAATTATAACTCCCTTACTCATCCTTCACTTTTAAAAAAATTCTGATTTGGGTTAAGACACAATTCTTACAAAATATTCTCAAAAAAATCCCTTTGGAAGGGATTCTACTTTCTATAAATTAATATAATCAAAGAAACTGAAAAACAGTTGAAATAAGTATAAAATAGGAATTTTGGTTTGGAGGATAAGAGAAAGCATGAAATCTGTGAATGATTTATAGAGGAGAAACAGGATGAGCTAAAAATTAATCACATTATGTAATGTGGTTATTAATGCTTCAGTGTAACTTAAGCCTTTGAAATTTCTTTATTACTGACTGTGTATGTACAACACATACGTGTTTTTTGATGTTTCTTTTTCCTTGCTAAATTCTTTTGATGCATTAAAAAATCTTATTTTTCCACATAAAGCTAAGAGAATTTGATATTTCTGAGAGTATTATAAAGGAATTTGATACTAACAAGAATGCTGTCATTGAGAGACATTCCATTTTAAGCAACTGGTGCTATGTTTTACCAAGGTAAGATTTCAATTTAAGGTATCTAGGGTGGGGTCAAAATATTGTAGTTTCCTCTTATTTTACTTCCCTAACATTGATGAACATATGCAAAAGCATAAACCATTGAGGTGAATTGTTGACTCAAATTATAACTTGAAGAAGACCAAAAAATATTGAAACAATATTATTGTATTTACAGAAGTCATTGATTTCCTTTATTTTTTTATTTTAATTTTAATTATTTTTTTTATTTTAATTTCTTTTTTAAAAATATATTTTTTAATTTTTTTAAAAGATACTTAGATTACACAAATGTTACACAAAAATATAGGGATTCCCATATGCCCTGCTCCCCACACCTCCCACACCCTCCCACATAAACAACATCCTTCATTAGTGTGGTACATTCATTGCAATTGATAAATGCATCCTGGGGGCATTGCCATTGAGCATGGTCCGTAGTTCACATTGTAGTTTACACTCTCTCCCACACAATTCTGCAGGCTATGGGAAGATATATAATGGCATATATCTGTCATTGCAGTGCCATTCAGGATGATACCCAAGTCCTGAAAAGCCACCACATTACACCTGTCTTTCCCTCCCCCTGCCCCCAGAGCCTCCAGTGACCACTGACTCCACATCCATGCTGTAATTTCTTCCATTGCTAGAATCACAAGAAGTCTGTTGTAGAATACCAGTAAGTCCACTCTAGTCCATAGTTCATTCCCCAATCCTGAGGATTCTGGGATGGTGATGTCCATTCCACCTTTAAATGAGAGGGGACTTCAATCCCATACAGTCAAAGGATGGGTCTTTCTTGCTTGCAGTTATAGGCTCTCTCATTTCCTTGATATGGTGGTTGTCAATCCTCACCTCCTTGTCAGTTGTCCCGGGTGAGTCCAATGAACTGGAGAGTAGGTGTTGCAACTCCGCTGAGGTTCAGGGCCCAGCTGGCATATGGATAGCCCAAAGAGTCAAGTCTCTTGGGCGTACGCTTACCAACTCCAGCACCAAGTATAGGTACAAAAAGAAGGGACAGATGAGCCATGTGTAGGGAAGCCATAACTGAGTCCAACTCTGTCACTCTCAGGAGCACAAACTCCAAAGTAGGACCACTGGCAAGGCACCAAACTCCAGAGCTATCTGCCCTGACCATAGGACCTGGCTGTCTCCAGAGCCCTCAGGAGACCCACTATTTGAGGTAGTATCCACTTTGGCACTCTATGAGATCCTGCTTAGATGTGTATAAGCATTACCTCTGGGATGACCTCCTGACTCACATTGAAGTCTCTTAGCCATATAAACTCATTTGTCTTTGTCTTTTCCCCGTTTTATTTGAGGTCTTTTCCCAGTTGCATTGCTAGTTGGTGCTTGGTAGTAATCCCATGGTGCCAGGGAGGCTCATCCCCAGGAGTCATGTCCCATGCTGGGGGGAAGGTAATACATTTATATGCTGAGTTTGGCTTAGAGAGAGGCCACGTTTGAGCAACAAGGAGGCTCTCAGGAGGCAACTCTCAGGCACCCCACAATACTAGGCTGAGTTTCAATTTCAAGAGCAAAGGCTCACAAGCATAGTCGTCAATATCAAGGGCCCATCAATGGACCATCCTCCTTTGCCAGTCATTGTCCCTGCACTTGGGGGACAGTTGCTGCTAATTAGAGAACGTGACGGAGTTCTCCAGGATGGGAATTCAATATTCTCTCAGTTATTGTGTGAATCTCCACCCACTGTGACAATGCCCCATGAACATCTGAACACGTTTATATACCTTATATATATGTCCAGGTAAACTTCCTCCCATGTATCCCCCATCCCTGATACCCTACACCAATGATCCTCCCCTGCCCCAGTTTTAACCCTTCTGTGATCTGAAAGCTTCTTCAAAAATGAAACCATTAAAATAGCTAAATACAATTAATAGGAAAATGAAATAATAATGGTAGATTTAAATATAAGAAATAAAATACATAAAAATTTTAAGAAAACTAAAAATAAAATAAAATTTAAAAATTGGGATATTAAAAAATATTTAAAAGAAAATTTTTTTGATGTTTTTGCCTTTCATCACTGTAATATCTGTTGTCCTATATGTACAGTGACATTTTCTTCTGTTTATTCCCCAGTGTATTACTAAACTAATTTATTATGCATTTACATATTAGATTAGATTAGATTAGATTTATTAGTTTAAAAAAAACAGTAAATGGTATTCTATTATAGACATACTGTGATTCTAGCATTGGAAGAAATTACAACATTGATGTGGAGGCAGTGACCAATGGAGGTTCTGGGGGCAGGGAGAGGGAAAAACAGTTGTAATACGGGGGATTTTTCAGGACTTGGGAATCGTCCTGAATGACACTGCAATGACAGATATAGGCCATTTTATATCATCACATAACATGCAGAACTGTGTGGAGAGATTGTAGACTACAGTGTGAACTATGGTCCATGCTCAATGGCAAAGCCCCAGGATGCATTTGTCAATTGCAATGAATGTCCCACACTAATGAAGGATGTTTATGTGGGAGGAGGTGGGAGGTGGGAGGAGTGAGGCATATGGGAATCCCTATATTTTTTGTGTAACATTTATGTAATCTAAGTATCTTTAATTTTTTTTTAATTTAAAAAGACTGCAACAGAAAAAAAAAACAGTAAAACTTTCTAAATTTCTCATTGTGAAATGGCAACTATACAATAGTAACAAAAAACTTTATAAACTTCTGTTTAATAATTAATGATTCATGATAATTTAAGATGAGCTACATTTTAAGTTTGTACTATCTTCAGAAAAAGAAAGATTAGTATAAACATGACTCTTAGGATGAAATTTTAACCTGCTTAGGAAAAACAGCTAATTAATTAGCAGCATTCACATCATAATTTATTGAAGCAGGGAAGAGGTAGATAGTGAACATAGATTTGACTGGTTCATTCATCTCTCACCAGGCTTTTCCTTAAAGTCTAACAATTGCCAGGGATTACTTTGTGTGGCAGTATTTTATTAGTTATTATTTTGTGCTTATAATTGGCACGTGTTTACACCAATTCAATTTAGTTTTCCCTAACAATTCCAATTATTACAACTTAATAATTTTGTGTTTGAAACTAGGCACAATCATTAGTTTATTCCTTATATATGGATAGTGAGATAGTTGCTAAATCTTTATGAACACCATTTCTCAATCACATAAACTTATCAGACTATATTTAAGCATTGGCTCATATTTTTACTCACTCTTATTTTCATAGTATGAAAATGGGACAGGTAATAAGTATTCGTCATACCATACCCCCTGACTGTCCTTTTCATTCCTATGAAGATTTCCAGATGCACTGGGATGACCTGGTAAGGAATAGAAATACATATTACATTAGAAGTTATTTGATTTGTTTCATGTAATTTGATCCAGGTTTAGCTTTCTCTTAAGATGATTTAAACTATGTGCTTAATTTTTAGTATGGCTATAAACTTCCAGAGGATTGTGGAAATACTAAAATATACTGCAGCATCTACTTCAGAATGATAGGAGAAAAGGTCTTCACATATCCTTTACACAATCAATTATAACAGAAGCCCCCACCCACACTTACTGTGTAATCTTGCCTCCAATCCTTGATTTTATCATTTTCAACCTTCTCTATATCTAAATGAAACTTTCTCTCTACTTCTTTTTTTTATCTGCATGAGTGTTTTTTACTTTGCTCAGCAATATTCCATATTTTTATTTGAGGTTTAGTTTAGTAAGGATTATTTTTTTTCCATAAACATTACTTCAACAATTTAGACAGCAAAAGAAACTTTAGAGTAGATAGAACATTTTCATGTTTCCTAGTAGAAAGTAAGAAAACAGTCATAGGCTTCTCTTAGCCAAGCACTCCCTCCAGTGGCATTTTGGATATTATTTAAAGTGTTGAATTAAAGGACTTAGTTACTTAGCAAGTATTTTTCTTTTTGGAAAATTATTTAATTTTACAGGCAAAATTTAGAAAATTTTGCTCCATTTAATGTGTGATTTAAGAAACTAACACTTTATTTTAAAAAATCTACCCACTCAAAAAAAAAAAAAATGGTAAGGTGAAACTTCTTAAGTATTAGTATTGATTTAATCATTCTTATCTTTCAGTTTCTGTATTCTGACGAGCTGGAATTTAAAATAGAAGAAGGAAGAGCCATAGTTTTTTCTTTCTGTATTTACATTTCATATCCTAAATCATAATAGTGAAGATGAGGTTGACATATATCAGGTGTTCCTTTTCATTAGTTGAAAAGACCTTATTTCAAGTCTTCAGAATGTTTTTCATTGGAAAAGTAATGGCTTTTCTCAAAGTATTTCTTTTGGAGCTTGAATGCAATTTATATATGTTGTTTCTCTGTGCCAATTTTTTTTCCTGCTTTTGGAAATGCAACCTGTTTATCATAAAAGTTTATTTTTATCATAATCTATAAAGGTCTTAGTGCCTTCTTTATAAATTGTTTTTTGGAACATCTTAATTTGCCAGTTCATTTAGAAAGGCATGTAATAAGCATACAGTGAGTCATCTTGGTTGTAAGTGTTAAAATAGGAGGAATTCAGATCCCTGTGAGAAAATGTGCTTTTTAGTTCTGGATCATATAGAATAAGCAATTTTAAAAAGAGCTAGGATTTATTTATGTGTACTTTTTAAAAAGTTGCTATTATAATACTTATTTCAAAAATTTGCTATCTCTGATATATGAAATATTTTATATTGCTCTTTAACATTGTTCAGATACCCTCTCAGTTGCATCAGAAGCCAGCCTATACAATTCTTTCCAAGGGTAGATTTGGAAGGTGTGTTGAAAAGTTTTCTTTCAGTTTTGACATCTAAACTCCCCCATATATGTGGGTTTTCCATCAGGATGACAAATAAACCATGCTACTACACCCAAGAACTGACTACACCTTATATACAGGTAAGAGAGTTCTTGTCCTATCTACTTCTCTAAGACATACCATCTACCAATCTTACTCTGATAATCAAAATTATCTGTCTTTTACTTTATGGTTGGTACTTTTTGCATCCTGCTTAAAAAATATTTCTGTACTTCAGGATATACTATCATCTTATAAAAGGTTTACTGTTTTTCTGTTCACATTTAGGTCTATAATCCACTTGGAATTTATTTTGGGGTATGTTGTGGCATGGGGAGTCAAATTTCTTTTTTAATATGTATATACAATTATCCAAGCAATATTTATTGAAAATACCACACTTTCCCCAATACTCATCACCTTTGTCATAAATCAAGTATCTTTATATGTGTGGTATTGTTTCTGGACTCTCTATTGTTTTCCTCTAGTCTTTTTTGTTTATCCTTGTGCTAATACCACAGTTTCTGAATTCTTGTAATTTTAAATTTTATATTTATTATAGTGTTGTAATATTAAATTTTATAAGAGTTTTGAACTCTAGTAAAGCATATTGGCTATTCTTTTTTTTTAGATTTATTTATTTACTCTTTAGCCATTTTTACCCCCCACCCCCACCCCCATC
>JAQZBX010060251.1:0-17344 GCA_029593785.1 Cabassous unicinctus | reverse complement strand
CTGTTAATCTTATTTGGGATCCTTTGTAGATGACAAGTCACTTCTCTCTTGCTGTTTTCAAAATTCTCTTTGTCTTTGAATTTTGACAATTTCATTATAATGTGTATTGGTGTTGATCTATTTGCATTTATCTTGCTTGTAATTCATTGAGCTTCTTTGTTTTGTATGTCTTTCATTGGATTTGGACATTTTTAGCCATTATTTCTTCAAATACTACTTCTGCCCGTTTCTCTTACTCTTGTCCTTCTGGGACTCCTGTGATGCATGTTACTATGATTCAGAGTGTACCACTGGTCCCTCAGGCTATGTTCATTTCTCTTCATTCTTTTATCTTTCTACTTCTCACAATGGGTAATTTCATTTGTCTTATTTTCAAGTTTGCTTATCCTTTCTTTTGCCTGATCAAGTCTGCATTGCATTTTTTAAATTTTCATTTCAATTATTGTACTTTTCAACTCCAGAATTTCTGTTGGTACTTTTTTATTTCTCTCCCTTTATTTTGTTCTGAGAATGTTTTCATGATTTCCTTTAGTTTTTTGTTCATGATTTGCTTTAGATCATTGAACAAATCTATGACAGTTGGTTTAAAGTCTTCAACTAATCATTCCAATGTATGAGCTTCCTCAGGAATGGTTTCCTTCAAATTCTTTTTTTCCTGAGATATGTCCATACACAGGAAAGTGACTTTGTGTGTTTGTAAATGTTTTTGATAACTAGATATTCTAAGTAACATGTTGATGTAACTCTTGAAATATAATTCTCCCACTTTTCTGGGATTGCTGTTTTTTTTTTTTTTTTTTTTTTTTTTTTTTTTTTTCTTGTTTACATCTGCCGTTTTGTGACTTTTCTAAATTATTTTTACTCCCAAATGGGGCAAAATTTGGGAGTAAAAATAATGCTGCTGCTTCTGCCTGTGGGGGTGCAAAAATGGTCACCCTCAGTGTCAGTCCCCCAGATATCAAATGCAGTGATAAATCAGTGATGAGCAATTAGACCACACAACCTTGGTTTTTGGAGGACAAGGTCCTTATTTCCCACCATGGCACCAGCACACTGCACCAAGAACTTGGACTGTACTCCCCATAGATGCCTGCCCCATGACTGAAGTGGAGGATGGGAGAGGGAGGATGGAAGCTACTATATGGAAGGTGAAATTTACTGATACTGAAATTTACCAGCTCTTTCCAGGATGCTGCAAGTGTTCCACTAGAGCATAAAGTTCCAAAATGGTTGATTCAGACATTTTCTACCAGTTCAATAGTTGTTATAGTAGAGGGACTGATTCCTGGGGGTTTCTACTCCACCATCTTCTCACAATACTCCCTAAATTGCTAGTTCTTAACACAAGTCTTGCATATAGGGAAGGTCAGTATGTTTCGCTGTATGAAGTAATATTTCGAATTTTCTAAAGTGAGTTTGAGTCTTAATTCTCATGGATTTCATAACTCTGCAAATATTCCTGTATCCCTCTTTATCCTAAGTGGGAAGAGAGAGTTGCGTTTCATTTTTTATTACAGACATACTCATGGTTATGCCTTAATTATCATTCTGTGTTTACTCGAAGACACAGAGATTAAGGCAGTAGTTTTAGTTTGCAAAGTACCAGAAATGGGTTGGCTTTTATAATGGGAAATTTATTTGGGGAAAAGCTTACAGTTCCAAGGCTGTGAAATGTCCAAATCAAGGCACCATCAGGGATACTTTCTCACCAGAGTTAGCTACTATTGATCCCAGCATCCTGCCACATGGTGAAGATGGCCACTGATCTCTGGCTTCCCCTCCAGAATCTCCCATTTCTGGGAGCTCAGCTGTGGGCAACCAGTCATAGGCCTTGTCTCTTTCCAGGCCTCCTTCATCAGTCTTGGCTGTTCCACTTTCTTCCCAAGTTCATCTGCAAGCTATCAGGCATATGGCTCATCTCTAAGCTCTTTGACCCTCTGGGAGTGGAGAGGAAGGTCTATCCTTGTAGCTCAGCTGTGGGCGAAACTGGGAGTCCTTTCTCTCACACTGCAGGGTCAAATGTGGTGACTTCCCTTTATCTGTTTATCACTATCTATGTCTCCGTTTATATAAGACCCAGCAAGAGCTCAGATATTCAACCTGAGTCACTCCTTACTGACATAGTCCATTCAAAAGGATATCACACCCACAGGAATGGATTAGTTCAAAAACATAATCTTTCTCTTTTTGGGATTCACCAAATTCAAACTGTCGCAGAAGTTTAAAAAATTTGTTGAAAATATCCCCTGATATTTTTATTAATTGGTGTAAGATTGTAATATTTTGACCTAAAAGTTTTGAATAAAAATTTAAATATTTAATGCTTTTATTTTTATTTATGATCTAAAAATCGACATAACTATATTCTATATTATCTTGTACCTTTTAATTAATATTGTCACCCAATTCTAGTGCCTGAATTTGTTTTGTTTACAATAATCTTTGTTCCAAGTTGTGTTGCTTTAACTGTCATTAGCTAAATCAAAAACTGCAGAGTCAATTTTATTGTGTAATTTGCGTGTCTGTGCTAGGTGAGGGCAGAATGGTGTGATTAGAAATCTTTGTTCAAGTAGTTTTGAGAAATTTGGTGGTGGATCTCACTGATGAGTACAGAAAATCAAGGTGAATGTAAGAGACATTTTATTCCTCTTAATGTCTTTAAAATACATAAAAATTTTAAAGCACCAATTGTTACATTGTCCTGGGTTGTTTATGAGGTAGAATTATAACATAAGTAATGATAGGGGAGTAAATGCACTCCCTATATGATAGCATGGGTTCTACATTTTATATGAAATGGTATATTAACTCTACATAGAATGAAAAGTTAAGTAAACATATTTTATTCCCTAGAGCAACCAGTAAAAATAATATGTATGAAGGCAGTAGAGAAAACCCAAATAACATTCTGAAAAATATTCACATGACCTAAAGAAGGTAGGAAAGATGAGGCACAAGAACAAAAAATAGTGGGGACAAACAGAAAATAAATAATAAAATGAAAACCTAAACCCAACTATATCATTATATTAAATAATGGGCTAAACACTCAAAAGACATATCAGAATGGATAAGTAGCAAGGCTCAACACTATGTTTTTTAAAAGCAATGCACTTTAAATATGAAAGTAAATGGATGGAAAAACATAAAGGATGCAAGCAATGAGCATAAGAAGATGGGTGAGGTTGTATATTAAAATCAGATAAAGTAGATATCAAGACCGATACTATTAACACAAGTAAAAAGGAGTGTTCAATAATTATAACAGGGTCAATTGTTCAGGAAGATATAATCATAAATGTGTATGACCCTAATAATAGAGCCTCAAAATGTATGTAGTAAACTGTCAAAATTAAAGGGAGAAGTAGACAATTTTATAATCATAGTAGGTGATTTTAATACCCCCCCCCCCTCAGCAAGTGATAGAAGAACCACACAGAAAATTATTAAAGACATGGGTGATCTTACCAACCATATCAACTTCCTTTTCTTAATTGATATTTATGTAACACTAAACCCACATGGCTTATTCACAAAGATAGATTATTATATGCTGGGCCATAAATAAATCACAAGAAATTTAAAAGAAATCATACAGAGCACATCGTCTGATTACAACAGAATTAAATTAGAAATCAATAATAATATATCTTGAAAACCTCAAAATATTTGAAAATTAAATAATTCATGTGTCAAAAAATAAATCATGATGGAAATTAGAAAATATTTGTACTGAATGATAATGAACACACAATATATCAAAATTGCAGTCAAAGCAGTGCTTAGAGGAAAACATATAGCTTTAGCTGCTCATGTATAAAAGAAGAAAATTCAAAAATCAATTAACAATGGTTAAACCTTAAGATACTAGAAAAAAAGAGCAAGATAAACACTAAGTAAGTAGAAGGAAGGAAATAATGAATAGAAGAAATTGATTAAATAGAGAAAAGACACACAACAGAAATAATAAAGCTAATAGTTGGTTCTTTGAAAAGATCAACACATGTTATAAGCATCTGAGTAGACTGTCAATCAAGAAAAAAGAATAACCAGTAAAAGCAGCTATGTATGGAAGGGGAAACAGAGATTGATAGGTGAGGAATTTTCTTGCTTGTTTGTTTGTTTGTTTTTTTGTTTATTATTATTGAAATAATGAAAATGCTCTAATAATGATTGAAATGATGAATGCACAACTTTGTGATTATACCAAATACCATTGATTGTACCCTTTGAATGAATTGTGTGCTTTATTATTATGTAACAATAAAATTGGTTTGTTAAAAAAAACACAAAAAACCTAAACATAACATCCTACTTAATGATAAGACTTAATGCTCTTCCCTTAAGGGCGAGGATAACTGCTTTTGTCACTTCTCTTCAATGGCTGGAGGTCTTAGTTATTGCAGTAATGCAAGGAAAATAAATAAAAGTCCTTGGGAGCTGATGTGGAAAAGGAGTTGAACGCCTGCTTCCCACATGGGAGGTCCTGGGTTCCATCCGGTGCCTCCTAAAAACAAAACAAAACAAAAAATCCAAGCAACAAGGAAACAAACGAAAAAACTAACTCAGGGGAGCCTATGTGGCTCAGTGGTTTAGTGCCAGCATGAAAGTTCCCAGGTTCAATCTCCATCCTAGGTATCTCAAAAAAAAAAAAAGGTCCTAGGTATTGGAAATCAGGAGCCCCTCCCTGATCAAGATGGCAGAATGAGTAGTTTCATGGCTCTGCACCCCCTCCCCCCCAAAAGCTTTGAACAACATGCAGAAACATCTTTCTAAAAGCTCCAGAAAGCAGTTAAAGGACTTCAGTAACAAGGCAAGAGCCAAATGAAGAAAAAGGATACTTAAAAGTGGTAGGATTCCATGGTGCTGTGGTTTGACTCTTCCCCACCTTTGGCCCACTCAGTACAGAGCCCACCCACACTCCCAGTGCACACCCCCGGTTCCACTTCTGGAAGGAGCAGTATAATCCTTGTATACATACTGTGAGCTTATATGTCTGGCCCAGTCTGTCTGGTGGTGGCCTGGGTGACTTGCTGCCTCAGAACTTACCCTGTGTGTAGAAGGCAGTCCACAGCGCTCTCCTATAGAATGCTATGAGACAAGACACATGCTCAGAAAGGATCAGGGAGGCCCTTAACCTTTGACTTGGAACTATTTTCCAAACTCATTGTATGGATAAGCTCTGAAGGATGGCACATCCACAGGTCAATCTTATAAGACTGGGAAAGGTGTTTTCTTATCCTTCTTTTTCTCTTTTTGTTGCCAACTGGCATTCATTGAAAGCTGTGTCATAATACTAGCTGGATACAAGTTTAAGGACTAGATGCCTCAGAGCCTAAATCCTGCGGTACCACATTAAAATATCAAAATGTGCAAGTTTCAACAAAAGATTACAAAACATAAAGAAACAGGAAGTGATGGCCCAGGCAAAGAAGAATATTAAAGCATAGAAATCATCAATGAGGAGCATTAGACCTGGGACATTCCAAAGACTTTCGAAGAATGGTCCTAAATATGATGGAAGAACTAAAGGAAAATATTGACAACAAACTAAAGGAAATCAGGCAAACAATAGTTGAACACAAAGAGATTATCAGTAGAGGGATGGAAATTGTGGAAAGGAAACAAACAATACTGAAGACCACAGTAACAAATTAAAAATTCTCTAGAGGAGACTTTGGAATTGGCAGAAAAAGAATCAGTTACCTTGAGAATAAGGCAATTGAAATCATCCAGTCTGAGGAACAGAAGGAAAAAGAATGAAGAAAAGTGAACAGAGCCTGAGGAAACTGTGGAACACCATCAAACATATCAGTATACTCAATCTGGGAATCCTAGAAGGAGAGGAAAGCGAAAGGAGCAGAGAAAATACTCAAGGAAATAATGACTGAAAAATTCCCCAAATTTACAGAAAACATGAACATACTCATCCATGATCTTCAATGAACTCCAAACAGGATAAACCCAAATGGTCTTTTCAACTAATTGTTGATATCTCTATGGATAAAAGAGAAGTTCCACCCCTACATTATTTCATACAGAAAAATACACTTAATATGGCTCATAGACTTAGATGTAAAAACTAAAAGTTTGAAGGTTCTGGAAAAAAAGCAGAACAATCTTTTTGACCTTGATGTAGGCAAAGAATTATTTGATAGAACATCAAAAGCATGAACCACAATGAGAAAAAATTGATAACTGGAGTTTTTAAAAATTAAACCCTTTGTTTTCCAAAAGACACCATTAAGAAAATGAAAAAACAAGTCTAGAATGGAAGAAAATATTTGCAGTGTGTATAGCTGACAAAGTACTGTAAAGACCTTAATAAAGAGAGTACGATACTATCTTCATCGATTGTACTTCCATGAATATTTCTGAAGAACAAAGATACTCACTTATGTAACCACCTTAAGTAAAGTTATCAAGTTCAAGAACTTTAACATTGATAATAAAGCTTTCAGTCTATATTCTAATTTTTTCATATGTCCCAATAATGTCTTTTTGGGCTTTTCCTTCATTAGTAGATCTGGTCCAGGATCATGTTTTACATTTAATTGTCATTTCTTTAGTTGCTATTTTTAAAATATTTTAATTATGGAAACATAAATACAATATAATGCCCAATCTCAACTACTCCCAAGCCTAAGTAATTCAGTGGGATTAATCACATTCACAATGTTGTGCTACCTCACCTCCTCCCATTGCCAGAACTTTCTTCTCACCCCAAACAGAAACTCTGTACCCGTTAGGCATTAACTCCCTTTTTTCCTTCCCTTGCACTGCCCCTGGTAACCTGTGCTCTATTTTCTGTCTTATGAATTTGCATATTATAACTATTTCACCTAAGTGGAGTCAAACAATATCTGTTTTTTTTTGTGTGTGTCTGACTTATTTCTCTTAACATGATGTTTTCAAGGTTCATCCATGTAGGGGCATATGTTAGGACTTCATTCCTTTTTAATGCTAATATATATCCCATTGTATGTAGATACCACATTTCATTTATCTATTGATCTGCTGATGGACATTTGAATTGCTTCCACCTTTTTGACTATTGTGAGAAATGCAATATTGAACACTGGTGTACAAATATCTGTCTGAATCCCTGTTTTCAATTCTTTTGGTTATATACCTAGAAGTTTGGTCTTATTATCTTTTTCAGAAAAAGACTATCACTCTCACCCATTCTGAGTCTCATTGTAGTGCATTACTCTGGGATATAAAAGCTTCTGGAATGCCATAGAAAGGGACAATACACCAAGGAGTTTTTAATTTCATTATTGAATGTTTTCATTCTATACTTTCCATTTGGTTCTTTACATTTTCAGTTTATTGTTGGATTTGTTTTAAGACTTTCTGTGATTGCTTGTTAGAGCATTTGTTAATAGCTGTTTTAAAGTATTAGATATTTCTAACATCTTTTTTATTCTGACACTAGCATCTGTTGATTGTCTTTTGAGTTGAGATTTTTCTAGTTCTCTGTATACAGAGAAATTTTGGATTCTATTCTAGACATTTTGAATATTATCTTATGTGGCTCTTGGTCTTATTTAGATCTAATGGAAAATATTGGTATTTTTGTTTTAACAATCAGTCCATCTGGTCCTGTTCAGGTTGTAAATTCAACCTGCATTTTGTGGATTATGTTTCCTATGTCATTTCTGTCTTCAGAGCATTTCAGTTTTATTTGGATCTGCCTCACATGTGTGTCACACTCTGGTTGGTTTGGGACCTGGGCAATTACCTATATGTTAGTTCAGTTCTCAAAGACTTTAGTATGCCGATTAGGATCAGATCTGGGTACGTGCAGTTCAGGGGCTGAGCCCAGGAATGCATAAAGACACAGGTTGCTTTCCTGAGTTCTTTTCTTTTCTATAATCTCCCCAGTACTTTCTGGTTCCCTTTTCATTCCTCTGGCTGTAAGGTTGGGGCTTTTGTTACTCTTCTCCAATGCACACTTCAGTGACTGTGCCTGCATCCAGGGACCAGTGGCAGGAAGACAGAGAAAGAAAGCAATAGGACCTTGCCTCCCTCTCTTGGGATCAGGGAGGACAGTTCTCTTCCTAAGAGTTTTGGTTCCTGTGGGCTCCTCTTGGGACTTCTTCTGTTGCCACCATGGGATTGTTTGGGGGACGGGGCTTGAGAGAACTCAGACAAAATAAAGGGGGTGTGGGGTGTGTCTTTCTGTACTCTCTGAGTCTGAATCCCCTTTCTCACTCCTCAAGGCAAAAAATAATGGGGCGTCTCCTGCATCTGTCTCTGTTTGAGCCCCAGTCCTCACCTCCGGGTTTTAGGCTATGTCGCTGCATTGCATTCAGGCTGGGGGATGCTGGAGGGAAAAATGTCAAGCTCACCAGTGGTTTGGTGATATTTTGAATTCTGGCCCATTTTCTTCAATCCACTTTTTACTTTTAAGAACTCTCCAAGAATTGTTCCATGTTCCCGTTTAGTTTTATAGTTGTGCTCAGTGAGAAGGATGCTGGAAATGCTTATTCCATCTTATTGTAATTGAAACTACAATCTTTTTTTAAATTGGTTTATTTCTCTCCCCACCCCAAGCTCATTGCTTTTCTGTTTTTATTAAATTTTTGATAATTCTTGTGGCATTTTACCATCTAGTAAGATGATGCTGGTAGAGACATATTGCTACATATAACTCATATAACACTGAAGATTCTATTTTATCATTAAACAAAATGTCAAGGAGGGAGCAGATGTGGCTCAAGCAGTTGAGCTCCCACCTCCCACATGGGAGGTCCTGGGTTCAGTTCCCGGTGCCTCCTGAAAAACCAAGAACAAAACAATAAGCAAAATAAATGATGAAACCAACTCAGAGAAATTGATGTGGCTCGGCGGTTGAGCACCACCTTCCCACATACGAAGTTCTGGGTTCAGTCCCTGGCCGCTGGTACCTTAAAAAAAAAAAAAAAGTCAAGGACTCTAACCTTGAAACATTTTTGAAAAAACTTTAATAGTATACTTTAACTCAGTATATCCAAAATATTACTATTTCAACATGTAACCAATGTAATAATTATTAATGAGCTATTTTGCATTTTTTTTCATACTAAGTCTTTGAAATCCAGTATGTAGTTTGCCCTTTTTATACCACATCTCAGTTTGGACTAATCTCATTTCAAGTGCTCAGTAGACACATGTGGCTCAATGGCTACCATTTAGACCACACAGATCTAGAGATTTGATCAGATTCCGATTTGATTTCTTTTCCTTTTTTTTTTTTCCCCAAGACTGATTCATAGGTAATATTGTCTTCTTTCATCAGGAGCACATAGGTTTGGTTGGACTCTACTACATTAGTGTTTTTTTAAGTTTTAATTTTGAAGTATGTTCAAACTTACAGGACAGTTGCTAAAATAATACAAACCCCATACAGAGAACTCTGACATACCCCTACTCCCCAGATACATAGGTCCACTAGTTTTAATTTTTGTCACCTTTGCCATATCATTCCATCCATTGGTCTATCAATCCATTTTCTGAATACTTGAAAGTATTATGTATCATGCTTCTTGAATACTTAATGCTGCCATGTACATTTCCTAAGAACAGGGATATTCATTTATGTGACCACCGTAAGTGCCGTTATCAAGTTCAAGAAATTTAACATTGATATAAAGCTTATAGTCTATATTGCAATTTTTTCATATGTCACAATAATGCCCTGTTCAGCCTTTTCCCCTCCCTTGCTAGAGCTCACCCAGGATCATGTATTGCATTTAATTGTCTTTATCTCTTTAGTTGCTCATTCTTTCTTTTTTTAAATTATGGAAACATATAAACAATATAAACTTTACCATCTCAACCACTCCCAAGCATACTATTAATGGGATTAATCAAATTCACAATATTATAGTATCCTACTATTACTAAAACCTTCCCATCTCCCCAATCAGAAACCCTACACCCATTACATATATATATATATATTTTAAAAGATTTATTTATTTACTTTATCCATTTTAAACCCCCCCTTCCCCGTTTTTGCTGTTTTATGTCCATTTGCTGGGCAATTCTCTGTGTCTGTTTCCTGCCATTTCTTCTCATCCTCCTCCTCCAGTCTTCACCAGGATTCGATCCTGGAGACTTCCGATGTAGGAGAGAGGTGTTCTGCCACCAGCGCCACCTCGGTTCCTGGTTTTCGGAGCATCTTGTCTTGTCTCTCCCCTGAGTCTCTCTCCTGTTACGTCATCATCTTGCTGCCTGGCTCCCGGGGCCTTGCGGCTCACCGGCACAAAGAGCCTGGCAGCCCATGCGCCTTCTGTATATGTTTTTATTTTACCGGGAGGTCCCAGAGATCGAACCCAGGTCCCTCCATATGGCAGACGGACACCCAACCATTTGAGCCACATCTGCCCCCCACCCATTATGTATTAACTCCTCATTCACAGTGCCACCCTCCCCTGGCAAACTGTACTCTAATTTCTGTCCACATAATTAATTTGGAGAAGTTCTTTTTTTTTCTGGCTTAATTTCATCATTCTACAGAATTTCTGGATTTCTCACCGACTTCTGAAAACTGGATAGATTGAGATTAGGAAAATTTTAGAGACAGCAATACACATTTCATAATGTTGACTGATATTCTATTATAGGAAGACTGGAACTTTCATATAAAGAAGTAATTAAGCAGTAGGCCATGAACAGTTAGCTTTAAATAACTAAGTGTCCAACTTTGGAGAATCATCAGCAGATGTTAAATACATAAATCTCTGCCACTACCCATTCTACAATGAGCTAAATGCAAGAGGCAGCAGGCACTTGGAGCTACATGGAGGAGGCAGTTGGACAAGGCCTCTTGTTTTGAAAGCTGCCATGGGGTGTCTCAAAGGGAATCCCAAATATATCCTCCAAATTTGGCGAAATTGTCCGGCTTTTTTTATTTAAAGGATGTGGTAACAAATGGAAACTTAAAATAAAAAAAATAAAATAATAACAGTGTCTAATTTCTACTGTTTTGAAGTTCTCTTGTGGGATCTTAAAATTTGGGGGAATATTCTGAGAATCTGATGAAAGCTGTGGTCTGCATCTCTGAAAAATGTATGTAGGTGCATAGACATACTTTTGCATATAATTTCAAGGGGCTGCAGGGGCACCCTTGATGCTAATCTGTGGATTCTAGGGCAGGGATAGATACCAGTTAAGAACTCTTGCAGTAAGGTGATTAGATATCATTGTCTAGCTAGGGTTGGGATTATTTTTAAAAGTCTCTACTAGGTGCAGATTTCTCCTGGGACATGCCTTTGGCTGAGCAGGTTGAGCTTTAGTTCCCACTATGGTTAGCCTGTGAAATGTTATAGTTTTCTGTAAATTATGGATGATAGTTGAAGAAATAGTCTACAACTTTAAATTCATGCTTAGATCTTTTTCTTGCGGCATGGAGTTAGGAGGATCCTTTCAGTCCCATGGGCTCCATGTTTGTTTATTTATTTTAAACAGTGAAGAGGTACATGGTCCAGGAATGTATGGGGCTCCGGAAACTCTGGGGAAATATTCTCAGCCTCCGTTTTCAGCCTTTCTTCTCTATGCTGCAGTCATAGGGCCATGTGAGACCCAGAGGTATAATGGAGAGGCTCCTGGATTAGTTGTTAAAAGGCCTGAAATCAAGCAGTGTTCCTTAACTGAGCCTTAGTTTCTCTTTCTGTAGATTAGAAATAGCAAGATTTGTTTTAGAAGACATTGTAAGAGTCATGTGATTTTTTTTTTTTTTTTTCTTTCTATATAAACCTATAGAATTGAGAGATATTACTTTGGGAATCCATAGCATAATAGCCATGACAAAATAGAATCTTCAATTTATTCTTTAAAATAAATACCTATAATCTAACATGCACCGAGCATCTTCAGTGTCCCTATTCTCCCCCTTACTGTTGGTGCATGGCTGAAAATGTGGTCCTTATATCCTTCAAATACTTTTTAGAATCAAGTCATCTTGTATAGAAAAGAGAGAACGAATAGAAGTTGAATGATTTGTGTAATATTTAATTAGGAAAAATCAGTAATTGGGTGGTTTAAGCTATCTCTTAAAATGATAGTCAAAGATAGCAGGATGATTTTAGGCTCTTCTGAAAATAGTGAGATCTCATCCTGCCCCATATCTTGTCCTGGAGATGACCTAGTTATGGGGAAATGATAATAGCTGCCGTTTTCTGAGACTCTTCTTGTACCAGGCATCTTTATATTTGTCTTATCTCATTTAATCATCATTTATCCAAGGTCTCATGATACCCAGAGCTGAAATTCAAACTCTACTCTTCCTGCCTGCATAGTTTCTTGCTGATAGCTGCCTTGGAAGCAGAGAAGTGGAGCTGAATTACAAGTAGCTGGACTGGCATTTGCCTCGTCTAAGGTTCATAGGAATAAGTGTTATTCACATTTTTAAAACTTGAAAGCTTAGAATAATCTTTAAGCTTACTCTTTAGGACTTAGAGATAGTGGTAATTGCTATCTAAAAGCAGTGTGGGACACAGATGGAGTAGAGTTTAGCTGTAAGAAAAAAGATTCTCTGAGTTTTGTTTCTTAATTTTTGAAATTCTTAAAAATTGAATTTCTATCATCTAATCTTTTTTCTGAGAGTTCCCTTTTCAAACATATTGGAATTTACATTTTTTGAGTTATTGAAAAACTTGAGGCAATATAATTATTATAACTTGTAAATTCATTGTACTTTCTCCATTGTTATTAGAAAGAAAAATGGGCTGCAGTTTTCCACAGATGCAGCCAGTGTATTTGTGAGACTGAATTCCTCCTTGGTCTCCTATCTTTGACTAAGCTACAGGCTGCTGGTTACATTACTGATATGGCAGAATAGCAGAAACCAAGGTAGAATTGTAAATAGCATTCCTAGTTGTTTAGAATCTCTTAAAATATTTAGGATCCATAGCTATATGTCTGAATAAAATTGGGAAATTTTGGTTGGCTACTGCTATATCACAGTTTTTCCAAAAACCTCAAGAAAATAATGGACTCAAGTATGCCTTGAGTGCTTCTCTGAGAAACTATGGCAATAGGCCTTTAATTAGAGCTGAAGTAGTATGAGTAGCTTAGAAAAATAGATCCATACTGCCAACTGATAGGGATAGTGTATGGGTATAATCTAGAAAATTAAAAAAATATTTTTCTTTGTAGATCTGTTTGCTAATTCTTTGCTATCTGTATTGTTCAAAGAAACAGTAGTAAAGTCTTTTAGTGGATACCTATATTTAGCTTGGAATATGTAATAATATTTTTCTTTTTGCTTCCTCATTATGTTTTTAAAAGACTAATATTTAAATTAACTTATGTTTCATGAGCATAATTTAACTGACAGTTGGGAGAGCCAACCTAGTGGCGTGCTTAATTGCAGAGGACAGGCAACCTCGGATAGTCCACAAAAGGTATGATTTCTCCATACTGTCCACCTCCATAGTTTCTTACACTCCTTTGGTTCTTTCAAGTCACTTCTGCCTGGAGGGCAAATTCTCAGAGGGGGATGTGGTATATGGGAGAGGAATTTCCCAAGTCAGTCTTTCCCAGCTGAAACAGGGCCATTCACACAGGAGGACTGCGCAGACCTGTTCCAAAGTGTCCTAGGGAGAGGAACAGGAAAGGTGCCAGGAGCCTCCTCCATAACTCCCCAAAGCTGAGCTTTCTTGACCTGTCCAGCAAATGCAACCCTTGAACGTGTCCCCTGCAGCCCTGAGAAATGTTGGGTCTTTAGGTCTCCTCCACCTTTGTCCGGGCAGGTTGGAACAATAGCCACTCTCAGAACCAGACCCGCAGTAATCAGAAGTTGCTAATCAAAAGCTGTGATCAGCTATTGGCCGACCCAACCCTGGTCTTGGGGAAGAGGATTTTTATGTCCCTTTCTGTTACCAGTGAGCTAGTCAGGTGCTGGAGCTCATGGTGGCCTGCCACCAGAGTGGGGGATGGGTGCCGGTAACCTGGTGGAAGGATCCATTTTCTGGTCATTACTATAATTTACCAGCCTGTTCCTCTTGGTTGTCACTGGATGCTGCACTGTGTTCTGCTGGCTTCCAGAGTTTCAAGATAGTTGTTTCAGACAGATCCTGCCTGTTTGACAGTTGTTCTGGTGGAAGGACTGAATCTTGGAGCCCCCTACTCTGCCATCTTCCCACAATCCTTCTTGCTCCCCCCACTCTGAAGAATGTTCCTGTTTGAATGATACATTGTTTAGTCACCTGATGAGGGCAATAGCCAGCAGCTGGAAAGATGGACAGCATCTAATTGCATAAAATGAATTATGTGAAATGTAAAGCCCCTAAGCCAGAGACAGTCTGCTATCCAGTCTCCTTAGCTCTGGCTTCCAATTTACCTTGCATTATAAATGTTGGCAAAGATTGCTGTCGATAATCACATCTTTTCTTCTACTCCTTTTGCTTAATGGCTTCCCATTGCTTATAAGATTAACAGACCCTTTCATAGTCTTAGCTCCAAACCATTTCTAATGCACACATACCCTAATCTCAAACAAGGCCCAGCTTCTAGATGTTCTCTGCCCTCTTTTGTGTTTTCATTCTGTCATCCATGCTGGAATTCCTCTACTCTTTTCTCTGGAAAACTCCTACTTTGAAACAAAGATTAAACATCACCTCCTTCCTCCATTTTTCTCACAGTCTTCCTTTAACCTTCCCAGACCATCTCTCTTTTCCTCTCTCTCCCCAAAGTACTTCAAACACACAGCTGTTATTGGATTTTTAACATTGCACCATGGAGGTTTACACATCTGTCTTCCCAAGGTAGGTGTTATGTAGTTTTTATATTTTGTCTGCACAGCCTTGTGTGTCATCTGGCATAGAATAGGTGCTTAGTCACTATTTGTTGAATATTTGATGTTTGATAATGAATGAATGAATGAATGAATTTGAGTAATTGGATAAAATAATTGTAGTCACCAGGGCATATTTGAGAAAACAGCATAGTAGTTGAAATTTGGTCCTGTTGCTTTGCTGCCTTCCTCTTTCTCAGCCTTTTGCCCCTCTAGGTCATGCTGTCATGCGTGTTCTCATGTTCTCTTTCCTGTTCTTTGTCTTCCCAGAGCACATTCTGCAGGGACTTACCAAGACTTGCTCTACCCCTTACAGCCCCCAAGCTTCTAAAATATCCTGTGCCTTTCTTCCCCAAACTTTGACCCTCAACTCCAGTCAAAATACCATGTCCAAACCGATGAATCACAACTTGATGTAACTAGAGGATTATCACTCAATCTAATACATGCTGTGTTATAAGTGACTGACAGGGAATTAGCAGGAAGTGTTTGAATTTTGAATTCCACAATATAAGGGGTTGTTTGTATGTTCAAATTTCTGACTTGTATGTAACCTTCCATTTCATAGAGTATGTTAAAGCTATCTCTAAATAGGTTTTCAAGTCAAGCTTTTAGATTTATGTCATTGAATCATGACAAAGGATTGTTTTGAAAGCTGCCTGCCCACAACCAATTTCAGCAACATTGCTGTCTTTGGTCAGCAGTATTTGTGCAATTATTTTTAATACTTTATTGCTTTTTTGTATTTATTTTATATAAATGAATCAATGTTGGGGAAATGCTGGTAATAAGGAAATTAATTCTCTTATAGTTAATGCCCTGAGGTAATGATAAGGAAAATCATAGGGTGAAACAAAGGGACAATACTTAGCCTCACATAGATACTCATTGAATTTAAGCCCATCTTTAGTCCATATCATGGCGTCAGAAAAAAAGCAAAAACAAGGAAAATGCAAGGAATTCTGGAACATAGTCAATGAAGATTGTATACAAAAGGGGATCTATAAGGTTTTTCTTTTTATGTTTTAATTTTCTAAGTCCTGAAACCCAAGTCTCTCATGGCACTTGTGCACATTTTTTTTGCTTGGTTCCCAAAACCTGAGTTTCTTACGTGACTTCAGCACATTTCATTACTATTGTGCTTCCAAGAAAACATTCTGTGTGGAGGAGGGACTACCTGGGTAAGGTGAAGAGGAAGTGCCTGGGTTTCCTTCAAACTACTCTCCCTTAGAAGTTATTAACTTTTGCTTTAAACCTTTGAGCTGCTGGAACCTAGTTAATACCTTTGCTGCAACTGCTTTAATAAATTCCAAGGTCAGGGTCCAATAAAACCAGGATATGGCATAGGCCCCTGGGCTGGGGTCTGAGATCTACAAGGTGGGGCCAGAGGTCCTGCAAACCGTCCTTACCTTCTTTACCTATTGCTGGGCTTGTCCTTCCAGGAATTGCCAGCATTGGTGGGCAGCTCACTCTGGACCTTTAGTCCTGAAGGGTGTGGGCCCCTGGGATCCAGAGGAGTGCATCTGACTGAGAGAGGCACTTTTGCCAGAGGCTTAAATGGGATACAATCAAATTAATAAGACTGACCCCTGCATTTCAGGAGCTCTCTTTTTTGTTTCCTTTATCTTACAGTGATGTGTGATCAGATAAGAAATTTATCATTCATTGAAATTAGTGTTGATGCTTCCTTTCTTATCTTCTTTGGATATTCCTTCATTTTCCTGAGGATTTATATAGTTTTTGCCTAAGGTGGGTTTGTTATTGTTTTCAGTGTTTTTTTTCTGGCTTTACACATATTTTAGTCATGGAATTGGGGAAGTGGGAAAGACAGCAAGAAGACTTTTTTGTCTGCAATTATCTCTTCCCTGTAGGGATTAAAGATTTAGTTTGGTACAACTTGCTGTTATTGTTTATTTATTTGTTTAATTTTTGAACAGGTAGAGGATTCACATAATTCAAATATTAAAATGTAGAAAATATATGAATCAGAATTCTTGATCTCATTCTTGTTCCTCATTTTTTAAGGAAACCACCGATTTCTAACCCCTAGGTAATCACTGTTCTTAGCTTTTTGTGGACCCTTTCATTCTTACTTTTCATTATCTAAGGAAACAAAAAATTATTTTATCTTTCCCCTTTTTAAAAGGAAGGTAATATAATATTATGCACATACATTGTTTTATATCTTTTTTAAATTCACTTAATGCATATCTTGGAGAGCTTTTCAAAGAGAACATTCTGCTTCTTTTTATAGCTGCATAGCATTCCTTTGGATGTGTGTACATAATTTAGTTAACCTTTTATTAATGGCATTTAGGATTTTTCTAATCTTATTTTATTATGAGCTATATAGAAATGTGAAACCTTAGTCATTTCATGTGTGCAAATATTTTCTGTAGGAAACTCCTATAGGCTCCTGCATTTGAATTTTGATAGCTATTGCCATATGGCCCTCTATAAAGGTTTGTTTTAATTATTGGGGCTTCATAATATGTTTTATTTTTTTATTTTTTATTTTTTTTAAAGATTTATTTATTTTATTTTATTTATCCCCCCCCC